>WWET01004558.1:97379-111448 GCA_011038615.1 Limnodynastes dumerilii | reverse complement strand
ACTATCTTATCTTCACAATCACTTGCAATTTATACGAATTATCACTTTAAGATACTGGTATTATTAGTATCGTTATTAGATGTATATTTATTAGTAAAGATATATATCATATCAAATAACCTCTGCTTAAATGCTACTATCTTCACAATCACTTGCAATTTATACGAATTATCACTTTAAGATACTGGTATTATTAGTATCGTTATTAGATGTATATTAATGTTATTAGTAAAAGGAATTTCCCCAAATCCTTCCTGTAAATTTAATCATTATAACTCCCTACAATATTATAGTTAGAATATGTTTCGCTGTGATGTGATTTGTATATTATTCATGATGCCCACTAAAATTAAATTAGTGGTATTGTCAACAATATGATATTTATACCTCTATGTTTTCCTATATAAAATATTCACAACCATTAGATGGGGTTATTCTTTTACCTCCTTATCATGTAAATTTTCATATATAAATCTCTATGGTGCCATAAATATTGTTATTACTAAAATCTACATCTAAAATATGAAAAATATCTATTTATATAAACTTAACGTTACTCCATCTTTAGTTTATCACGATATAGGTCACCATTTATATGGAGACTTAATTCAGTGAATAATTAAATGATATTGAAATAATTTTGAATTGATATATGATAAGGATGATTGGATATATGCATATTATATTTACTCATATTTATGTGATTCTGTGTATCTCAGTAGTAACTGTCTAACGATAGTTAAAAGCTTACTTTGATTTATTTATCGATTATGATGCTATATATTTTTATATATATGTATATTTGTATTTAGTTCTGTCATTTCTATTTGATTTATTTAACCACACCAGTGCATAATTATAATTTGTTATATTTATTTGATCATTATTTTTTTATTTTATGTCTTTTATTTTATTTCTTTTAAGTAAGAATAATTTGTACTGAATTTATGCCTTAATTAGCAGTACTACCGCCTCCCCAAAGCCTGTCAGCTACCTGCCTAATTAATGAGGACCGTGGTATAAAGGAGGAGTTCAGGGTAGAGACTGCTTCACATTCTTCTGCTTGAAAAAGTGTCCAGGCTTGACACGAAACGCGTTGCAGTATCCCAGCTGTATGCTATTTTGTTACTTGGGAATTGGATATCCATACAGTCACACTCCTCCTACAGACTGAGACTGGAGTCTAAGTGTCGTCGGTCAAGGATCCGCTCTTGCTATCCTCTTCAGCAGCTATCACCCTGATGGCTTTCTCCCGGGGACGCCCGGTGAGCACACAGTGAATATTGCCATCATTAGCTGCTTAAAGACGCGATTGAAAACACCTTGGTCAGCTGCCATCTGTATATCAAGACGAATACGAAGCTGAACACCTTACATTGAGGCTTCTTTTTAGCTGTTGCTAACAACGGAATCTGTGAGTGTGCTACCCAAAATATTGTTGGTGACCCGTTAAACATTCTTTCTATTTTAAGAAGTGTTACATAAACTGCAACTAAGTACCTGTTTACACAGCGGTTGACATAACAACCCGTTCGGTCTTCCTGAACTTTTAATTAGGGAAGGTTTCCTTGTGGACTGTGTCTCAATTCAGTCTCTGGATTTATATATGAATGCTTTTATATGTTATTATTTCCCAAGTGGAAAATACTGCAGCTTTGGGCAAATTCTGATATATTTTATATCTATATTATTTTAAAATAGAGGTACCTCTGTACCTCTGTCTAATTTTTCTATTTTCTATTTTGTTTCTATTTATTAAATTATTGTTTTTGATTTTATTTATGCACTGGTGTGTACATTTGTATGATTTAGCCACCATAGATTACTAGATCATAACATTAATTATCTACCCTTTCCAGCGCTGTCAAAACACTTTTTCTGCTTTACTGTTTTCTTTTGAAATGGAGGAGGTCCATTTCTATTGACAGCAGCTGTGTGTGGTATAACTGAAGTGCCGACACTCAAACTTTTTTTCGTTTTTTCCATATATTAAGAATAAGTCCTTATAAAAAGGAACTAAATTCATATTTTTCGTTCAGACCTTTTAGGGTCAATGAGTCCATTAAGAAGATATATGATGTTTCTTTTTGTATCAATTTTTGAACTATATCACCCCTCCGATTGTCATTATTGAGTTTCCACATCCCATATATCTTTAAATCTTTGTAAGAGCTGTTATGACATAACAGAAAATGTCGAGCTAGGCTCGTGAGTGTTTTATATCTGTCTTTATCATTTTGAGCATTGCGAATATTGCCAAGGTGTTCGGCAAATCGTGACTATAAAGCACGTTTGGTCTGACCGATATATAGGCAGGTGATACAATACACCACTGCTACAGTATTGCAGTTGATGTAGCCCTTGATAGAGTGGCGGTGATCAAATCTATCAGTAAAAGAGTTTGTGGGAGACATATATATATATACAGAATTTACATAGCCCACATAGGTAAGAGCCTTCTGCTGGGGGGGGGTTTATTTATATTTTCTTTGTAATGGCTATGGACTATATGGTTATTTATTGTCCATGCCCTCCTCCAGCTGGTTTGAATTCTAGGGCCACAGATTGCCTTTAAATCTGCATCTGTCTGTAAAATTGGTAAGTGCTTATTCAGAATACTGGTTATGGCTTGCCACTGGTTACAGAAACCTCCAATAAATCTAATTACTTCTACAGATTGTTGATGTAATTTTGTGTGTAGTAAGTCACCTCTGTTTGTTCGTAGAGCTGCATTGTAAGCTCTTCTTATCAATCGTCTGCTATAACCTCGTTGTAGCATTCGTGTACGTAGTTCTGAAGCACTCAACTTAAAGTCTTCCATGGATGAACAATTTCTCCCTTTGGTATGTTCTTAATTGGAAGATGAGAGCTGCTACAGTGGAGAATGCTGTTTATTGAGGTAGGCTTACGAAACATGTCTGTTGCTAATGAACCCTCAGAAGTTCTCTTGATCATAATGTCTAGGAAGTTCACTTCAGTTTTCTGAATGTCAGAGGTTAGTTTAATGTTGAAAGGGGTGCAATTAAGTTGCTCAATTAAATCACCGAGCAGCTTTTCATCTTCTTCCCAAATCAAAAAAATGTCGTCTGACCCAGAAGACAACATGGGATTGAAATAATTCCATTTGGTACACGGTCGTGTGCTCCCACCACCCTAAAAATAGGTTTGCATATGTGGGAGCACACGTCGTACCCATCGCCGTCCCCTGGGTCTGGAAGTAAAATGAACCTCCAAAAGTAAAATAATTGTGATTTATCAAGTCAACTTAAGATTCTGCAGACAGCCTGTAAAAAACTTGACTCTTCTTGGGAAAACATAAACCAACTAAGAAACCTTGGTGAAGACCCAATTTGGTTAAACCTTGAGCACATTAGTATTGTGGACAACTTGGTTGACTAGGGATCTTGGATTTGCCTGGAACTGGGCAGTGAAGGGGGGGGGTGTACAATCTTTTGCTGGTTGTAGGATTTCCCATCATGCAGGTAAGGCAATGTATGCAAGAGAATGCTTATAAAATGAAGCACCCTCCAGTTTAAATTCAAGGGTTAAAAGAAAATTTGAGAAAAAATAACTTGACTGAAAGAGTAGTTTATAAGTGGACAGGGTAGAACAATTTTAACATACTGGAAATAAATATGTAGATATCTCAAAAAGATCTAGGGTCAGTATGGTTTAACAAAAAATAAAAAAAAAATAGCAGACCAAATAGATCAAGTGGCTTTTATCAGCAGTCACATTCTATGTATAGAATTACATTCTATGTATATTATTATTACTGTGACTTCTTATAGACATGTGAATACATGAACGCTGCATAAACATTAACATAAAGTGCATAAATTTGTAACAACTAGTTAAAAAATCTTGACTACTGAAATTATTTGTGCATGCTTTTGTTGGTGATATAACTTTCACTTTCCTGGAAAGTTTAACATTAGTGACTTTTGGGACTGATATTGGGCTTCAAAAACAGAACTAAATAAATATATTGTGTCACAAACTGTGGCACTTACCACGTTAGAGGTCTTCTTTCTGCTGCCCTTTCCAGTCATGCCCATGTCTTACATTCACAGTTGTGCCACTCTCAACGTATGGTGGCATTCTGCCCGGGTTAGTCTTATCCCAGGAGGAGTATTCTGGTGCCAGCCGGCGGTGTCCTCCGATACATGAGTGCTACCATCATTGTGTATCATTGTGTATCCACATGACCTGAACCAGCTTACCAGATTCCATGTCCAGCAGACGCATGACAGCTATCACCAATCCCTGGCTGAGGTGCGCTATTTAAATCCCAGAACAACTTGGTCTTCTAGTTACCTGGCTCCCGAGTATCTTCATTGTTTCTTCCAAGTAAGAGTATTACTTTCAGCTAATCTGTGGATTACTACCACAGATCTGATCCCAGCATTACCGGCAGTGACCCATGGATCTCTACCACGGCTCTGATCTCAGCAATACCACCAGCTGCTCGGTGGATCACTGCCGCAGATTTGATCCAAGCATTACTCTCAGCTGCCTGTGGATCTCTGTCACAGCTCTGAGCTCAGCATTTCCTTCAGCTGTCTGTAGATCAGTCCAGTCCTGGTTCCAAGTAAAGGCCAGTCTAGACCAGTCCTGGTTCCAAGTCAAGTCCCATCCAAGTTCAAAGTCAAGTCAAGTCCAGGTTCCAAGCCAAGTCAAGTCAAGTCAAGTCAAATCCAGTCCTGGTGTCAAGTGAAGTCCAGTCCAGGGTGCAAGTCAAGTCCAGTTAAGTCCTGATGCCAAGTCAAGTCAAGTCCAGATTTGGCTTCAAGTCATATCTAGTCCAGTCCTGGTTTGCAAATGCAATCCAGTCCTGATTCCAAGTCAAGTCTAGTCCAGTCCTGGTTCCAAGTCAAGTCCAGTCCAGTTCTGGTTCCAAGTCAAGTCCAGCCCAGTATCAGCCTTTTTCTAGTCCTGTCCAGTTCAAGTTGTTAATTAGAAATAAATCAATTAGTTTGTAATTAGTTTGAATAAGGATAATACTATGTATATTTTATTCAATTCTTTGTATAGGTATGTGACCAGCATAACGTATTGCATCAGTCCTAGAGATGATGGTGTTACACGCTGCATATGGCAGCAGCGTGTAATCATGCCTCTGTAATTTTGCTGGGTACTCCAGTCCTGATTTCCCCTGCAGCATCTCTCCCTGCTAGGTTAACCTGCTTAATCATCCAGCAGCTGGATTACCTTAGCCTTGTTGTCATGTGCATTTAGCAGCCAATGGGGATGTGGCTCTCCCTTTAATTAGCTGCCACCTGTTACATTCTGTGCTGGTCATAGCCTCTAGTTTTCTAGTGTCTCTGTGCCAGTATTCTGTTAGTTACCTCTTGCCTTGTGCTATTGCTTTTTGCTTTCTTGAGTGCCCCAGTTCTGTCCTTGCCCGGTACCTAGCCTCATACCTTGTGTCTCCATTCCCTCTATCTCCCACCTTGCTGTTCAGTCCCATTTATATTTACCTAGTTTATCCTGCCTGACTGTTTCTGTTAACCCCTTGTGGGTTTCCGCTGTTTGCTTGTGTGTGTGAGAGCCCTGGTTAGTTTAATCTGTCTTGTCAGTCCTGTCTGTTACTTCCTAGTCTGCCGTGTCTGTTCAGTGTTTTGTGTAGTTTGTTACAGGTCAGACTCTGCTGCCTGTCTCCTCCCACTTTCTCCTCTGTCTAGCTCTCGCCTGTCTGACTCCTTCTGTGTTTTTTCTGCTCCTCTCCCGGGCATTCTCTCTAGGGCTGTATCCTGACGGGTTCCTACCAGCTCCAGTCTATCCCCACCATCAGGGGCCCTAGCGAACACTCGGTCCGATCTCAGGCTCTACACCCGGGTGAGTTGCTCGTTCCTTATTGTCTTTGTACCCGGTCACCCCGGTCCTCGGCCAAGGTAATCCCAGGGTACCCTTACTCCCAGACACCCCAGCGGTGTCGTAACACCCCATTGACTTCCATGCTTTTCAGCTCCTCCCATAGGTCGCAATGGGGAAGTCGCTTGCGCCATCTATTAACGGAAGGAGGTCACTACAACGCCACAGCGTTCCCGTTGACTTTCATGCTTTTCAGCCCCTCCCATAGGCCGCAATGGGGAAATCACTTGCGCCATCTAGAAACGGAAGGAGGTCACTACAGCGTTAATTAGGATATTGTCACTTAGCGCTAATCAGGATATTGTCATAAAACCAAGTGACAAAGAAGGAGGCATCGTAATCCAGAACAAAAAGGATTACGATGAAGTGTGCCATTCCTTGTTAAGAGATGAGAATACCTATGTCAAACTAAAAGGTAACCCCACCCAAGGGGTTAAGGTGAAATTAGAGACCTTAGTCAATGTTTACTTGGGGAAAGGAGTCATTAAACAAGAAGAGAAAGAGTTTCTAATTCTGGATAATCCCAATATTCCTGTATTCTATACCTTGCCCAAGGTCCATAAAAACGACCAAAGATCTCCAGGAAGACCTATAGTCTCCGGGGTTGGTTCTATTACCGCTGGTCGACTTTTCCTTACAACCTTTGATGAGGGAAATTTGGTCATATCTCAAGGACACGGGCCATGTTCTTAGAGTGTCGGAGTCTCTAGAAGTAGGGGAACATACTTACATGATAACAGCGGATGTCAGTTCGCTATATATGAAACTCTGTGTGAGGAAAAGAGATAAATAGAAGTCTGTGTAGAAGTAAAAAGACTTAAGAAGACTCTCTATGTGAGTATTCTCTGTAAGTCATTTAAAAGTCTCCTTGTAAGACGTGCCCCGGTAAGAGAAGCTGCAGTATCCATGTATTGTTTATATACCTTGGATACTTGTCATTTGTGGAATCCCATCACGATGGTGTTAAAACTGCATCTAAGGCAAGGTGTCCTTGTGATGCGACTCATAATAAGTTTATAGTATAAAATAAGGGGTTACAATAGAAATAAGTAAAGAGAAGAGTATTATGGGTGCAGCTCCTACCAAAGAGGAGAAGAGAAGATGTATGGACCCTGAGTGTCCATACAGTTATGTGAGTAAAATACAGCTATAAGAAATTAATTCAATATTGTAATATTTAGTAAAAATTTAGTCAGGGAAGAAATATTAATTTCCAGCAAATATTACATTTACTATTGATACCAATAATTGCTTAAGGGATTGTTTTATGAAAATTAATTGGTAAGAGAAACATGTAAAGTGTCTTGAGAAATGGTATAATCAGGCAAACTTGTATAAGAAAATTAATAATGAATTTGAAAGTAAAGAAAATAAGCAAAACAAACCCAGTGTGCCTGCATAAGGGGGTCTAATGTAAACACTAACAATGTCCCCATTATCATCTCCTCCTTATGTTCCCTTGTACTCAGATATTACTAACAGTAAAAATAACCCATTGCAACAAGATAATGTAGATTATGCCTGGTTTGATACACTGCCACCTACTGGTAACATATGAATAAACATATGTATAAACATATAAACACATAGTTCAGGCCTCCCAGCACAGTCTGATTCTGTGTTAGTAGTGACACAGTATGTCAGGAACAGGTATGATTCCTATATAAAAATGTACAATATTTCTCTGTTAATTGTTGATAAGAACCAAGATGTTTAATGAATGGAATTTGTCACCTCAAGGGGTCTGGCTGAATAACCAAATGTCCCTTTAGGAGTCAGGCAGAGTAGGGAAATGGTGTGATACCACTCACAGGTTACCTGGCTTCAAAAGGAACATTACAGACAAGAGACTCCAGCACCCCAGGGGGCCTGTCACTTCAGAGGTCTCTAGAAGACATGCAGAGACTCTAGAATCAAAGCAGTGTTCATATTTTGGGGAAATTTATACTTTCTCATATTTGTGGAAAACCCAAACTTTAGAGGAATATGACACTTGCTCCGGTTGGCAATACTTAGAATTTTGAAACGGTGGCATGTTTGGAAGGGGCCTTAATAAGCCACACAACATGTGTGTATCCTAACTAGGTAGTGTTTGGTATCTAAACATCCATCATATAGATACCAGTATTTGAATATCATACTGGTATCAGTGGTACAACCTCTGATAGGCAGAAATATGGCTTCATCATTTAGCTATAAAAATCAGAGGGGCAGGTTCCAGAAGCTCAGACCAGCCCCATACTGAGGTCACAGCCTGCTAACCAATTACCTCTCCTTGCCAGGGGGAGGAGAGATATACTGATAAGGTACCTTTAAATATGGAATCAGCCCAGGGCTGAGGGTGGTTCCATAAGGGGTCCAGCTTGCCAGTCTGGGGAATTATCCATTGTTCTGCTAAGCCCCTACCAAAGAAGTAATTTCAACAGGTGATTATTATTTCTGTTTTAGTCCTTTTTATTTTAAATTGCTTGTATGGCTTTTTTTATTCTGTCTAGTCCTGTAACTAACCTTTTATTGTTAAATATCTTTTTTTTTCATGTAAATAAGCATTGTACCTTTTTGTAGAACAAATATTTCCCTTACTTTTGCCTTATTCATATCTGCTCTGAAAGCCCTCATCTGAAGAAAACTTGACTGCTTTGGCTACTGTAAGATAAGGGGATAGCTCACGAGGTGAACATTTCAATAACCAATGTTATTAATCCAGGGGGATTTCCAGAAATAAGTTCACATGGTGATAGTTTCCGCTCAATGGGCCTGATCCAGAGCAACGACCGCAAGCGAGTGTACGATCATCGTATGCGAAAATTCGGTAAAAAATTCGCAACGCGCATGCCCAGTATGACAGCTTCCGGTCGCCTGGGCGTCATGAGCGAATAGCGGGCGTATTGTGAGCGTATTTTTCGCTCGCGGGGCGTTCGTTCATTACGATGGTCGCCTGGGCGCCCGTTTTACTACAGGGAGGCGGGGATAGCCATTTAAATTGAACAGTATGGGCGTGCTAAGCCCGTACGCTCAGCGTATTTTGTGCGCATTTTCGTACGGCCGACGGTCGTACCCAGTGTAGGGTATAGGCGTCGTAAGCAGGTACTTTACTATGGGAGTGTTAGGGGCGTGTATGTTTATTCGCACGGTCGAACATACGCATTCGCCCGCCGTGCGGATTTTCGTAGCGCTGGATCAGGCCCAATGTGTTATAGCTTTGGTGATAGGTTCGCGTTAACCTTTAAAAGCGCGTGGTGGTGGCTTGACTATTTGGGGTAAATATAGAGATTTCCCCTAATAGAGGTGGGTGGTGCTAGAAGATTAATGTGGATTTAATTTGCTAGGCCCCCAAAGGTAAATTTGGGTTTCCAAGTCAGGGATTTTGACGTGGTGGTCCAGGTTCCTGACACAGTACATGGTAATTATCGGTATCTGAGTAATGACATCCCAGTCACCACATGTTAATTAATATACACAACAGGGTGTGGCTGATTCTTCAAAGCAGCAGACATCTGACTCATTATCTGAACAGGGGCCATAGGGGGAGAATTATGTCCATATATGTATAATGTAACAACTGACTGTAGTATTTCAAATAATGTCCCTTGGACCAGAGGTGAGTTACTTTCCCTAGTGGCAGAATTCTCAGACTTAAGAACGAATTAAGAAAAATTCTGTCATTTTTATTGAAACAATATCTTTGTTTTATATCCTTGTTTTGTTTTGTTTGTCATGTTTATACTAAAACTGTAACAAAAGGGAGAAGGTAAAGACCTTCCCTCATGGTAGCCATTACATATGTGTTCCACAGCCAAGATAGATGACCAGAACAGGGTGAGAGGAGCAATGCACAGCTCCTCCCTCACTGTTAGGGTTATAGTACATCTAGGTTAGTAATATAAAATATGGCAACAAGCAGCGAGGAGATAACTGTAACTGTAAAAATAGAAGAAAAAAAAAAGATTTATTTTGGAACACCTAGACACACTACAAAAACAAGTTGCGTGATTAAGCTCGGGGCATACTATCACTGTGCTTAAATAGCAAGAAAAAGTCAAAGAAGTGATAAACGTGATAAAAATATATAAATAAATAAAATTAGTAAATAGTGCGACAAAGTGTTTAAAAATATTTTTAGTTAAAACACATTATAATGTATGCACCCATAGGTGTATGCTACACATAGCTGTTATAGTGATGAATGTGTAATGTAACACACAAAACAAAACAACACAGGAATACACACATACAAAGTTTAAGTGAGGTGTGGTTAATGAGATTCAATTAGGAATCAATGTGGAACCTAATATTGCAATTAAATCAGTATTAATCTCTTTCTCAAATTTTGTCTTTTTCCAGGAAAATTTCAATTTGGCTGAGAAAATATACCTCCTAGAAAAAGAATACTATGGACCGGATTCAGAGATCCATGCCTGTGCTATGCGGAATTGCCCCTCTCTAAATAAAAAAATATGCCACAAGTGCCCCTTTAAAAATATAAAAAATATGCCAAAAGTGCCCCTTTAAAAATAAAAATGCCTTGTCATTCATGGGCATGCTTGTGCCTGTAGTTCTACTAGTGGCAGTATGCCCTGTCGGCCGGGACTTTACTATTATTTTTTTTTTAAACACAGGATGCGGCAGCGGGGCAGGCCTCAATAAACAGCACAATACAACCGTCACTCTCCGTTCCTCTCGCACGTGGGCAGCCGCCTGGTGAGTTCACCGAATCCTTAAGGCGTCTTTAACCATCGCGTCCACGTTCATTCCACGTTCAGGCAGATTGGATGTTAATACCTGACGCGGTACAGACACAGGTGCTGATTAAATATCCCACTCCCAATTAAATATCCCAATCAAAACATAAAACCTATTAAAAATGTATAAGAGGAAATACCTCAGAGTGTGGCGTAACTGCTCTAAATTTTAAATAAGAGCAAAGGAGTTACAGAGCAGATTGCAAAAACAGGGTTACCCTAATAAGTTTTTAAAATCAGCATATCATACTGCTTTAAGAACAGGCAGAGAAACACTCATTCACCCGAAGAGGAATCAAAGACAAGACTCTAAGACACGATTCATCACTACATACTGTAGCCAATCAGGACAGATACAGCAAATTCTAAATAGACATTTACCGATTTTAATATCGGATATGATTCTTGTGAATAAAGTGGCCGACCATATACCTGTATACTGGCGTCGCTCGAAAAATTTGAGGGATGAGTTGGTTACTAGTTACTAATTTCATGTCTAAAACAAAGGAAAGAGACAAATACATAGGAATGTTTGCATGTGGTTCATTTGTCCTTATGTTTCCAAGGAACTGTCTGTTCGGGATAGATTTCAGAAGGTGCATAAATTTGGGCATTATGCAAATTGTAAAACCAAATTGGTGATTTACTACCTAGTTTGCAAATGCAATAAGAGGTATGTAGGAAAAACTATAAGACCCTTGAAACAGCGTGTGATGGAGCATGTGAGATCTATTCAGAACAGTGTAAGTGGGGGTGAAAAGTCCAAGATTTTAACACCAATTGCAAAGCACTTTAGGCCTGCGAACTCTGCAGGCCTAAAAGTATTTGTTCTAGAGAAAGTTACGCCGACTATTAGAGGAGGAGATCTAAACCAACTTGTGTAAAGAGATTAGATGGATATATCTGCTTAACTGCATTGCACCCAGTGGCATTAATGAGAATGTTTCATATGCTCCCTTTATTTAGGGGTAACATATGAATCCAGTACAAATTCAATTTATTTTATTTTTATTCATGATTCAGTTTTGGCCAAGTTTCTGGTAGACTACCAGCATCATATATAGTCCCTAGTAGATGGATGTAGATATTTATAGGTACCTTCAAATAATATTTCTAACGTATATAGCCTTATGGGAACATGTCTAGTGCCAATGTCATGTACTTGTTATATGTTATATATATTATAATGTAATTCTAATAGAGAAATTAGTGTCCAAGTAACAATTTTTATTAAATTATATATACAAAGAGGTATAATGCACAGTTAGACGGTGCTGGCCCTTTAAGAGATATATCAGCGTGCAGCACTTGCAATGTCCTGAAATAATGTTGTCTTTTCTAACTTTGCATTGCCATAATAGATTACTATGCAGCAACATAGGTCTCTCCCATGTATATATATGGTTTGGAATGATTTTCCAATTTAATCTTATGTCTTATGTCTTTATCAGTTTCCATTTTAATAGGTTTTATGTTTTGGTTGGTCATCAGGGATATTTAATCAGCACCTGTGCCTGTACTTATACACCTTTGAGAAAGCTAATTGAAGGCGAAACGCGCGTCAGGTATTAACATCCAATCTGACTGAACGTGAACTGAACGTGGACGCGATGGTTAAAGTTGCTTTAAGCTTTCGGTGAACTTACCAGGCCACCGCCCAAGTGTGAGAGGAACGGAGAGCGATGGTTGTATTGTGCTGTGCACTGTGTTTATTGAGGTATTCTCATTGCAGTGAGGGACACTTAGGAAGGGCCAGATATGGACCCGGAAGGGGGAAGCGTGGTCTTGCGACTACTAGCTGCTGGTAAAGGGATAGTTTCTTCACTAGATTAGGGCAAGTGCATACCTCTCTTTAGTTCGCTCTATTGATTGGCATTCGTCAGTGATGTTTGTTTGTTTGTTTTGTATATGTTTTTGTGCCTGGCTTAATATAATAATATTTTAAATGCATTAATAAAAATAAAAAAAGTGTTATAACCGCAACTGACTGTCAGATGAATGGTGTGCGCGGTTAAACAATTAATATTACCTTTTGCAAATCTTTTCTGAGCTTAAGTAAGGTATTTCCCTTGAATATATGGTGTGTATTACTATGTGTTTAGGATAGGGAGAAGCTTGTGCAGCTGTCTTATGAAAATCACCTTCATAATAATGAAAATGGTGCATTAATTTTTATATCAATACGGTTTATTAAAGGTTATTAAAAATTATAGGGTAAATGTTAGGGATAGAACAAAATTACACTTTATATAGACCCCGAGTATCAGGTAGAACTGAAAGTATAAATTTGGTTATAAGGAGCTTCTCAACTGGCAGAATGCTCCCGAGAATCTGCAGATGTTATTCCTTCACAAAGCTTTTCTGAATGGGTGCAGGAACTCTCTCAAGCAATGATCCCACAGATTGATAAGCGTTTCGACCACCTCCAAGCAGCGTTGGATGCTTCTCTTGCTAAGATTGACGCTAACACTGCTACAATTACTGGAGTGGAACAGTGCGTCTGAGATGCAGAAGACTCTGTGCACTCCCTCCAAAATACAGTGGAAGCCCAAACACGCATCATCAATGACATGTCTGCAAAGCTGGAAGACCTTGAAAATAGAAGCCGTAGAAGCAGGGCCGGTGCTAGGGTGTTCGGCGCCTCCCTGCAAACTTTAAATTTGCGCCTACCTGTTTAACAATTTGTCATCAGAGTTTCTATAGTATAGTATCCATGTAAGCATCATAAAACACAATCTTGTAAACACAATAAAAGTAAGTAAATCATAGCCGCTACTATACAATACAGGCAGCATTCTAGTCTCCACTATACAATTCCCATTTCATCCTAAACACTGCAACACAATACAGACCATATATCTTAGGGACACATACCTTACCGACATTATCCCAGTGACCGCTATACCATACAGGCCACCATACAATACAGACTGCATCCTTTCCGACCACTGTACAATAAATTCAACATCCTTGTAACCTGAATGCAGTTAAAAAAAAAAAAAAACAGAAAACATTTGTGACAATAATACAATAGAAGCACAACCTTTTAAGCACTAAGTTATCCAGTTTGTGTGTGTAGTGTATATATTCATCCAATCTCTCCCCCTTGCGTGTACTTCCCCTTATGTGTCTCCAGCCCCCCAATTTCCCCATCATGTCTCTGCAGCCCTCAGTATCCCCATCATGTCTCTGCAGCCCTACAATTTCCCCATCATGGATCTGCAGCCTCCCAATATCCCCATCATGTCTCTGAAGCCCCCCCAGTATCCCCATCATGTCTCTGAGGCCCCCCAGTATTCCCCATCATTTGCCTCCAGCCCCCCTCAATATTCCCCATTATGTGCCTCCAGCCCACCTCAGCATTCCCCATCATATGCCTCCAGCCCCACTCAGTATTCCCCATAACGTGCCTCCAGATCCCTCCATTATTCCCCATCATATGCCTCCAGCCCC
>WWET01004558.1:68766-79149 GCA_011038615.1 Limnodynastes dumerilii | reverse complement strand
ATCTGCCATAGCCCTTTCACTCTCAATAAGAATTCCACTTTCCGTTTTGAGCCTTACGATACCCTCCTTTGTTTTTCGCCTTTCATTTATATACCTAAAAAAGCTTTTGTCCCCTTTTTGTACCAAGTGGGCCAGTTTTTCTTCAGTTTGTGCCTTTGCTGCTCTGATAACCTTTTTAGCCTCCTTCTGCTTTGTAAAATACACCTCCCTGTCATCATTACTGTGAGATTGCTTATAATTCCGAAAGGCCATCTTTTTTGCTTTCACTGTAGTTGCTCCTCTTTTGTAAACCACATTGGCTTTCTTTTTCTGGGGTTTTTTCTAACCATTCTTATACAAAGGTCTGTTGCTGTTAATAATGCATTTTTTACATTTCCCCACTGCTCCTGTACTCCTTTCATGTGCCTCCACTCCGCCAAAGAATCACTTGCACATTTCCCCATTTCCCCAAAATCTACCTTCCTAAAGTCTAGCATTCTCGTTTTCGTGTGGCACGTTTCTCTTTCAGTCATTATACTAAACCATACTGCTTGATGATCACTGGATCCTAGGTTCTCACCCACACTTACTTCTGAGATTCGGTCACCATTTGTAAGTATCAAATCTAAGATGACCTCTTTGCGAGTGGGCTCTCTCACCAGTTGCTTAAGGGACACTCCCTGTAATGAATTTAAGTGGAGCTTGCTGAACACTTTTCCCAGTTTACATCAGGTAGATTGAAATCACCCATAAATATTACCTCCCCTTTTAATGCCATTTTAGCAATGTCTTGTAATAGAACATTGTCCATTTCCTCCTCTTGCCCTGGTGGCCTATATATCACTCCAGTACGAAGAATAACACCCTGGGTTTCTATGATTACCCAAAGTGCCTCAGTTTTCTCTCCAATACACCCTATTAAAGTAGAATTTAACCCTTCCCTAACATACAATAATACTCCTCCCCCAATTTTTCCTACTCTATCCTTTCTAAATAAATTATAACCTGGTATAGCTATGTCCCAGTCATGATTTTCATTGCACCATGATTCTGTGATTCCCAAATATCTAGATTATCCCTTGCCATTATTGCGATTAATTCTCCCATCCTTCTCCCATCTGCACAGGAATTACATTATTCATCATCATTATCTGTAAAGTTTTAAATCCCAGGACTGACTTTTGGATCATTTTCAAAAATACCATTTGTCATTCAGTCTGAGTTCAGACAGTTTCATGCTTTACAAGATCTACCATTTTTATTTCTCCAGCTTGGGACTAGTCATCCCAGGACAGCTGCCAATGAGAATACTATAATTAAGAGTAGCTACTTTCCTTATCTATATACACTGTACACTGACTCTTACCTTAGAGCGCTGAGTGACACTTTTTAGTGTCACACATTTTTTTCCTAGCATTATAATTGTAACAATTTGCAATAATTTATAACATATACAGTAATAAAAAAAAAATTGTAGAGACAATTCTGTATAGATGGTAAAAATAGGTAAAGAACAAGTCCTTCAATTCAAAATTCAGATCTATTAAAAAGTTGGTCCAACCAAAACCAACGGTAGTATATATAGTTGAATGTAAGTGTAAGTCTATTGTCTGTTTTACTTGTTTAACAATTAGCAGAGGTTTAACCTTGTATAATGCCAATAAACTTGTATAGTAAAATCATTGCTCACACCTGAATCTTAAATTTGAATGATGATAAATTCATACAGATGAGTAAGTTGAGAATATGAGCATTTGAATCAACAAGTTTAAGGGCCTCATTTACTAAAGTGGATTTTTGGCTGTGATTATGAATCAAAAAACATTGCGGTGATTTTACACAGAGATTATACTATGCCGCGCTTTTTTCTGTCGATTCATAATCGCCGGCAATGTTGATTGATTTTTCAAAGGAGAAATCGCTGTGCTTTTATGTATAAAAGCATGGCGATTGTCCTTTAAAAAATCGCTGTCGATCCTTCTAAACCTTATTATGCTGCTGCAGATAGTACTAGAAGCGACAGCATGGCAAGGGTTAATGCCATGTTACAATCTGTACCCTCTAAAAAAAACCCTACCCAAAAAAAACAAAAAACATTTCAAACAGTAAAAAACATAACATACCCACACATATATATGAAATGTAAATAGTGTGTCACACTTACAAGTAAATAAAATACAGGTGGCCGCTGTGTGCTGTATTTGTGAAAAATAATATAATGCAGTATTAACTCACTGTTTTGCAGTCATCTATTTTGGGATTATTTGCTAGGAGATTGTGAGCTATTGCAGGCAGAACGGGACATCTTGAAAGATGATCAGGTCATGTCGTTTGCAGATCCTGTCCACTTGCTTAAAGAAGTCGATCACTTGATTGAAGATCTTCTGCTGTCTCTTCTCCACCTTAGCGCGGAGACCTGCTTCTTCCTCTTCTGGGGTTCCGCTTCTAATGACCATGCAGTCACTAGGGGGACCCCTTTTATACTATCTATGATGTTATTGATGGCAAAATCGGAGCATTAGGCCTTGGAGAAGACGATTTACACAAAATTGTCTTTAGTGAATGAGGCCCTAAGTCTCTCCCATTTCTTTCAATAATCATGATGGGATATATGTAACACCGCACAGTAATTTATAAGAACATAGGGGTCTAATGTTATTTTTACTTCAAAACTGTCACAATCGCATTAAAATGAACTGTTTAATATTTACAAAATGACGGAGCAGAGTTTTACACTCCGCTCTCGGCGTAAGAATAATGCCAGCTCAGGCTGGCATTAGGTGAAAGTTTTCCAGCGATGTCCTCCTCTTTTCCTACCCCCAATAGCTGTTATTAGGGGGAGGAAAAGGAGGGCATATATGGGGAGACCCCTGGCATTCATAAGCATTTTAGGTTAGCAAAAAAAAAAAATTAAAGTAATAGTAATTTTTTTTGTAAAAAAAAAAAAAATAATAATAATAAAAAAAAAATCAAATAGTAAAAACTCACTGCCCGGGCGACCCCTCCGATTGCAGGTGTCCAAGTCCCGGCATGAATACACTGCGCATGTGCAGTGTTTCTCATGTCGGGACTTGAAAATTTTAAAGTGCCAAAAGAGAAGCATTGTGCATGTGCAGTATTTCTCCTGTCGGGACTTGAAATTTTCCGTTGATGACTAATAATTAATTAATTAATTATTAATATTCCAGGAAACTTCAACTAGCAGTTCTAATGATTAAATATATCTGACAACTATATCCAGTACTATTAATCTCATAAATTTTATTCTATAAACATATAAATAAATATAAAAGTTTCTTTATATAAATCAAATTAAATAAACTAAAAATGTCAATTTGATGAGAGGTTCAAAGGATGTATATAATGCAATTTATGCATACAAATTATTTTATTAAATAAAAATAATGAATAAAAAAATATGTGAATATATAATAAAAAATAGAGTTGTAATAATTGATATGGGCTAAATAATATAAGAAAAAAAAAGAAACAAACATACATATATGTAAACAATATTATTTAATTTATATTAAATATATGGATATATGCATGATGAAAACCATTCTTAAACTAATACACAGTGTACAGATTCTTTATAATTAATATGAAATAGAAATTACATATTATTCTTTTACCAGATGAGGACCTATTATGCAGACGTACATAAAAATATCTATATTAAATCGTACTGTTGAATAGTATGCAATGCGTAAATCCACAAGAACCTGAAAAAATTGCAAACCAGTCGAAGATGCGGTCCAACCCACAAAAGATTTTATATTGAGTTGAAAGGGTTATCCAAAAGCACTAATCCCACCAAACAGCAGCGCAAAATAGCACTTGTGTGAGCTTCAGTACAAAAACCTTAAGCTTTCAGAGCCCATTTTTGTCCTTTTAACTGGTAAGATCAAAAGAAGGTCTTCTGTCCTTTTGATTCTCATGGACTCATAGACATTTCAGATTCCGTGCCCATCATTGGATCCTAATGTTTCCTTTGTCTTGACGTGAGGTCAATCAGCATAATTGTACATGTATTCTCAGCCTAACTTGCAGGGTAAACACTCTACACATATAATATTACATATTATTTATGTCTATAACTTGTGAACGCTGTAGGCGATCTTTCAACAAAATATCATATTGCTAATACAACATTAATAGCTACACTATAAGTCTAAACATGACAACATTATAATATTTCTACATTGATCAGTGGTATTTAGCTGATTGAATCCTCCTGCAAATAAAACAAAACTTTAATGGTTTGGAATGCATTTTATTTACTAAGCATACATAAGACCTATATGAAAATGTAAATGCTAACCTGTTTATTAATGTGTGAAATCATACGAGAGAAAAAGCAGCAAAATTACACAGTGTGTGCAAATGGTTGCTTAAATGCACGTTCATATTTTCTCACACTTTTAAGGTTCTTTGGGCTGGATCCAGACCTTGTTAAGTGCATGAACTTAGTTACACCTGGGCTAAACCATGTTGACTTTAGGGGAGTCATATTTCATCTGCTGCAAACAGTTTTAGAGTAGAGAGGTGATGTTTCCTTTCCCAAGTCTAAATAACAGTGTGATAGTAAAACTGGTCAGTCTCTGTGTGCAGTAAGCAATTTAAAGATATATCCCTGCATGCAAAATATACAATTAACTTGACTCCCCCTGAATTCAACATGGTTTAGCCCAGGAGTAACTAAGTTAATGCACTTAACAAGGTCTGGATCCAGCCCTTTGTTCTTAACCCTGGCAAAGATTAATATTGTTATAACATTTTATCTATGATGTTTTGGTTCGGTTTCAGTAAAACCCTTCAATAGACCCGAAACTACCTCCTTTTAAATTTCTACTGATCTTAGAACAAAACATTATTGTTTTATTCCAAAAGGTACTGACAGTCGGGGTGTAGGGGAATAAAAAAGAAAGCAGAACACAGATCGATAACGGTAAAATAGGTAGAGGTCGCAGGAATTTGCATTAATATGACAGCGGGATTGGGAACTACAGGGAACTGACTCTCTACAACATTATTGACACCCCTCACATCTTGAATGAGTCTGTAGCCCCTCCCCCCACTTTTCATAACAGGGAAGATGGGACTATTTGCTATACTAGAGGTGCGTGTTAGAATCCCCTGCTGTAATAGCTGGTCTATGACAGGAAGTACACCTACTTCTATCTCAGGATTTAAAGGATACTGGGATATTTTTGGTGCTTGCCTACCACTTTTTAGAGTTACCATGACAGGAGCTACATTTGCCATCAATCCAGTGTCTTGTCCGTTCTTGGTCCACAAGGAACCTTGTAACTGAAACAACATTTCCTCTACCTATGTTGGAAACTGTGTTGAACCTGTGGAAAGCACCATTAACTTAGGAGGAGTCTATAATATGTCCTGCACCTCCTGAGCATGGGATCCTGGGATATCCAAGAATACACCATCAAGAGTACAATAAATTACACAACCCATCTTACACAACAGGTCCCATCTGAATATATTGGTAGGAGCTGATGCTGCAAGAAGAAAAGAATGTTTAGTGTGTAAAGGACCTATGGAGACTTCTGTGCGTGTAGTCAGATGATACTGTTGCACCTCTCTCGATTCTCCTACAGCATGTATGGTTTTCCTGGTTGTGAGTAAATTCAGAGGAGAAGTTGGTACAGATCTGGCCGCCCCTGTGCCACAAGAAAAGTTTAATTAATGCCTGCAATTTTGATCTTTACATTAGGCTCTTCACTACGGCCACTAATCAATCCTATCTGCATGAGATCACAGGTATGACCTGACCCTCATTGGTTTTGGGGGACCTGTTGTTTGACCCCTTAAGGCATATGAAACAGCATGGTTTAACCTCATGTTTCCTCATCCTCTTCTCTCTTAAATCCCTCATTGGGTCCAAAAGACCCCTGTTGCTGTCTCTGGTAGTCATCATTATTTCTATACTCTGAATGTATTTTAAAACCCATACACTCTGATTATTTATGTCCCCTTTTTCCACACCTAAAACATTCAATGTGGGTTCTCGGTGTACCTTCATTGTATCTTGTATTATATGACATATATGGTGGCTTATCCCATATTTGATCATATATGTGTAACAAACATTTCTGTGTTTTATTTTACAGATAGAACAGTAGAGTTTGTTACTGGTTTATGGCAGTGTGCTGGGGCTATTTTTTCCTTTTGTTTCTGTGGCAAGCAGATTAACCCCTGCCTTTCACGCACCTGTTTAACATATACCTATAAATTGATTTAGCAACTTCCATTCTGTTTTTTATTTTATGACATATATGTGTGTTTTTGTGGCTGTAGGGCCTGTATATGTAGAGTTAAAAGCTTTTCTGTCTGTTTCTCCTTTTGCTTAGCTACATTTATTTCATGTGATGCAAGTGATCTTATCTTAATTACATCAAGGTCCTGCCAATTTGGTTCTGATATCTGTATCCTCTGTCTTACAGACTCCTGGAGAAATGATAAATATTAAAAGCAATATTTTACTTTGGACGAAGTCATTAGTCTTAATCGCTCTTCTCTTCTAACAACCAAACCCAAAAATTTAAACAAATATAAAGATGATTCATTGGTTTTCATATCCAAATTTCATAGTCCCTCTTATTAGATTAAAAAGATCATTGAGAAGAATTTTCCTATCATCAAACAAGATGAAACTCTTAGAAATATTCTCCCCGAAAAACCCCTTATGGTCTAAAAAAAAAATAAAAAAATCTAAAACAATTTTTGCCCCTAGTCATCTTAAACTCTCACAAAGAAATCACAACCCTCCCCTATGAACTGGCTGACCTCCAGGACACTGGGTTTCTATAAGTGTGGAAAGAATTCATGTATCACTTGTCAGTATGTAATAAATAAAACTGGAACCATTTTAAATGGTGAAGAAAACAGTCAAAACATTACATCAACTGTATCTCTGAATATGTAATTTACTTACTGACATGTGGATGTGGTCTTAGATATGTGGGTAGGACCACACGCCCACTCAAAGTTCGATTTTTAGAACATAGGAGAAACATATTAATAGGAATGAGAAAGCACAGCATACCCAGACATTTTGATAAATGCCATAATGACAATGCTTCCACTCTTGGGCTCATTGGCCTGTAGGTTATTCCTGTATCAGAACAGGGGGAACAGGTTTCGAACATTGTGCAAACAAGAAATTTATTGGATATACAAACTAGGAACACTGTCTCCAGAAGGCCTAAATAAGTCCTTAGAACTAAATGGAATCATCTAACCATATTGATGTAATTATTTTTATCTGACCAGATACACATTTTTTTCACTTTTCACTCTCCATTACCATTTGATAGGTGGGTAGGTTCTTATGAGGGTCTCTACTCTATGACCCTGCCCACTAGTTTATGGTTATTTGTACAATACAATCCTATATATTTGGGTTATTATTTTGATTATTTCATTTAGATATATCCAGTGCTTTGTAGGTGCAGGAACTTACACCGCATCAGTCCTTATTGCAGCCCCCTATAATTATTTAGCCCTTATTGCAGCCCCCTCATATAGTTTCAGTCCTTAATGCAGCTCCCTCATATAGTTTCAGTCCTTATTACAGCCCCCTCTCATATAGTTTCAATCCTTAGTGCAGCACCTCATATAGTTTCAGTCATTAGTGCAGCTCCTTATATAGTTTCAGTCCTTATAAGGATATAAGTTATCACACATTCCATTTTGAGAGGCTTCTCACATCGGATTAACGACAAACTCTACTTACTACTGTAGACCTTATTATGACTGCAAATCTACTCTTGCCTGTCTTTTCTTAAGGACTGCTATTGAGATGGCTTATATCAAAGAAAATTTCTATGAATATTTCCTAGACCCATCTAGCTATATGTCTATGCTTATTTCTTGCATTTTTATTTACATTTTATATTATATAAAATTAAAGTAAAATATTGCTTTTAATATTTATCATTTATTCTTGTGGTGCATATACAATTTAACAATACTCTAGCGCAGCACTTTTTTGTTTTGTTTCTAAACTACTTTGGATTGGCCTCCATTAGTGCAGCAGCTCTGATAATGTTTGTTCTATTATATTATATTTTATTTTATTTTTATATTTGTATTGCACATTTGGTAACCGTATGAGGGTTTTTCTCTTTTGTTTTATTACAGACTCCAGGAACCCATTCATCAAAACTGAAACTGTCAATTACCTGTGATTTAGGTTAACTTTAATGTCTGCTATGCCAATGTATTTAACCATATCCGTTAAAGCCCTTTCAACATAATCATTCACACCCTCACCATCTTTTTGTTTAATTGTAAAAAATATTTTGCCACTCTACATGCCCAGGAAATTTGACACCTAATTGTTTACAGATGTTCTCTATATTGGTCTGATTGTCTACATTAATTAGGGTTTTGTCCTCTTCTAGCTTACAGGCTCTAAAGAAGTCTGCAAGATCAGTGCTAGTAGGGAGACAAGCCCTAAGCAATACATGCCAATCTTTATTAGTGGGTTTATGCACATTTCCCAAATTCCTAATATATTTTTTACATTTAGCCATATATTAGCAGTCTTTGGAATTTCTGCAATCATCATACACAATTCCGAATGTGATCAAGGAGTATACATTGTAATAGTTTGAACAGGTATAATCCCATTGTTATTTGCACTTCCGGTAGGTATGCTATTCGTGCACACTGGATGCAATCCCACGGAACCCAAACAATTCTTATGACTAGCAATTATGGATGGTATCAATCCTCCCTGATAAACAGGAATTTTACTTGTAATAAACCTGGTTACATGGGCAGATGAGGTATCAGCAAATTTATACTCAGGATGCGGTTCTACGCTGCTAGAAGCGTGTGGAGGTGGTGCAGTTGTTTCTACAATGGGAGAGGTATGTGTGATTTGTGTGTTGGTGGAATGTGCATTTGTAGGATGCCCGTGCACATGTGCAGCAATTTTCAGTGCAGAGATTGCGTGCACAACCGGAATTGAGGCAGGTGGAGCTAGTGTAACAGGCAATGTGGGTGCATGTAATGGTGCAGATGTAGATGTGGGTGCCCCCTGAACCTTGCCTAATGTGCTTCGCTTGTACTTGAATTATTTGTTCAAGGGCAGATATTAATGAGGGTTAATTTTCCTTATCGCTAACATTTATATTACCCTTAGCTAATTCTTGCTCTAACAATGGTATAATCTAGCTACATTGCTAACAACATTCCTAGTATACAGTTCACAGAAGCGTTAGTAAGTTTAAACAGAGTTAAAACATAAATCTTCCTTCTCCCCTCCCTCATAGGAAGGGGTTGAAGGAGGTACATGTAATAGTGTTGCATGTGCTTGTTTTATGTGAATGCGCTTTGCGTTCACAGTTGCGGATGTGTGTGGCGGGAATGCATGTTCAAATTTTAAGTTTTGCACTTTTAAGTTTCTTTGTTCTTAACACTGGCAAAGATTAATATTGTTATAAAATTTTATCTATGATTTTTTGGTTCGATTTCAACTTCTACTATACATTTGCTTAAACCAGAGATAAATTTTATTTACCCACATTCCATAGAGTTTGTACACAAATGTATATGTGTCATGACCCTGACCTCACCTGAGGCTTTCGTGACTTATCTGGGGCTCAAGGGGTTAATCACAACAGCCACCTGGTCTGTTCTACACTGACTAATGCCCACCCCAAATATGACTTATTACTAATGAACTGCCACCACCAAGGCTAGTCACAGGAGGCCTTTGGTTCTCCATTACACCAGTCTAGCACAGTTATACTTTATCAGAATTATCATCAACTCAGAATGATCCCTTCTGTTACCCTTAAGTAGCGTTTAATAACTGAGCTGGTCTGACACGTGAATCCGTAAGAACACAGAGACATGAACTTATTAATTGATATATAATATGATAATAATCACAATGTTAGTTACACAAGAATAACAAAATGGACATACAATATGCATAACAGTTTCTCATAAAATAAAAGGGTAAAATACAGAAAGACTTACACAACAGAACCTTCCGATTCAGGACAGACCAGACACAAGGGTCACCTCTTCCGTTTGTAAGTCCCATGAAGTGAGCAAAGTTATGAACATGTCACGAACTGTGAATCTTTAGTGGGATCTGCCCGGGTTTCCAGAGAAGCAACAGATGTGAGGTGAATAAATGATGGGTTTAATGAAATTGAGTGGCAAAACACAGATGGGAGCATACGGGAGTGAGAAGGTACATGAGTCCAGAATGTGATGACAATGAGAAAGTGCCAGAGAGTTCGTCAAGAGATAAGAATAAAGTCCAACAATAGCACTGGTAATCCGGAATGGTGTCCAATGAGAATTGGTGAGAGATGATCCTGATGGTGATGAGAGTAGCAGAGGCAGGCAGCAGAGTAGAAG
>WWET01004558.1:0-12416 GCA_011038615.1 Limnodynastes dumerilii | reverse complement strand
ACGAGTGGGAGGCGCTAGTGGTTTCTGGAGGAGTGGGAGGCGCTAGTGGTCTCTGGAGGAGTGGGAGGCGCTAGTGGCCTCTGGAGGAATGGGAGGCGCTAGTGGCCTCTGGAGGAGTGGGAGGCGCTAGTGGTCCCTGGAGGAGTGGGAGGCACTAGTGGTCCCTGGAGGAGTGGGAGGCACTAGTGGTCCCTGGAGGAGTGGGAGACACTAGTGGTTTCTGGAGGAGTGGGACGCGCTAGTGGTCTCTGGAGGAGTGGGACGCGCTAGTGGTCTCTGGAGGAGTGGGAGGCGCTAGTGGTCTCTGGAGGAGTGGGAGGCGCTAGTTGTCTCTGGAGGAGTGGGAGGCGCTAGTGGTTTCTGGAGGTGTGGGAGGCGCTAGTGGTTTCTGGAGGAGTGGGAGGCGCTAGTGGTCTCTGGAGGAGTGGGAGGCGCTAGTGGTCTCTGGAGGAGTGGGAGGCGCTAGTTGTCTCTGGAGGAGTGGGAGGCGCTAGTGGTCTCTGGAGGAGTGGGAGGCGCTAGTTGTCTCTGGAGGAGTGGGAGGCGCTAGTGGTCTCTGGAGGAGTGGGAGGCGCTAGTTGTCTCTGGAGGAGTGGGAGGCGCTAGTGGTCTCTGGAGGAGTGGGAGGCGCTAGTTGTCTCTGGAGGAGTGGGAGGCGCTAGTGGTTTCTGGAGGAATGGGAGGCGCTAGTGGTCTCTGGTGGAGTGGGAGGCGCTAGTGGTCTCTGGAGGAGTGGGAGGCGCTAGTGGTCCATGGAGGAGTGCGAGGCGCTAGTGGTCCCTGGAGGAGTGGGAGGCGCTAGTGGTCTCTGGTGGAGTAGGAGGCGCTAGTGGTCTCTGGAGGAGTGGGAGGCGCTAGCTGTGTGGTAAGTACTGCATACCGTGTCCACAACCCTTTCATTCTGCCTCTGTATGTTGCCTCACTGTTGGGTGTATGTAGGTGGTGTAGATAATATAATATAATGATACTGTATTTACACATAGACACGTTCTACCTGCAGCAAGCAAAGAAAGACAGAAGTACAACACAGACACCCGCACAGACGGACATGTCAGACACAGATAACGGGCCCGCTCTGCTTTGGCAAAACACCTTCTTTCCCCTTTACCCATAAAACCTCAGGCCCGGAGAGGCCAGCTCACTGATTGGGTAAGCAGAGGTCCAATCGGTTTAATCTGATTATCTGGGGTTTCGGGGGTTAGGGGAGCAGTGCACACTCCCCTCTTCATAGTAGACACTTGGGAGGGGGGATAAATCAGCGAGTGCCGGATTCACAGCCAGACACGTCTCCCGCTGACCTTTCCATCAGCAGAAGTGTGCAATGTCCCCAAACAAGAGTCTCCTATTTCACCTGCACGGAGTGAGTTACAGTAATTGTCTTGCCATGTGACGGCACCGAGGCGCTGGGTGCTATGGACAGGTGAGAGGAATGTGCTGATGGGCATCCTGTGGCTTCCTGCGCACCTGTAAGTAATTGCAGGGCGGGAGCTGTGTGCACATAGCTCATAGTGCAGGAAGAATTCCGCGCTGACTCAGATGCCAAACGTCTGTCTTCACCTCTCTGTGAACCCGCAGTCACCCACAGCTGACCCTCCGCTCTACAAACGCAACACGTGGCTCCTGGGACGTTCCAGCCACTACATCAGCAGCTGAGAGTAAACAGACCCCTAACAACCTGCTGCCATAGAGTCTGCATGCTCACAAGAGACTACGAGCCCCATCACCGGGGATCCCACAGGGCTATGCTGCAGGAGCATGCTGGGAATTGTAGTTCCACATCTCCTGGCAGGAAATAAGATGAAAACCATCACGTGACGCGCGCAGAACACGTCTGACACAGAGTAAATATGTATATAAAAGCCATCCAGCTCCGCACCGTTATACGCACGCGCAGTAGCGTCCACACTTCTCACCTGCTCTCTGTGAACGTGGTGATAAGGGGAGAGCGGGCGTCCTGGGCGATCGCTCTGGTAGTTCTTATAAGGAGGACAGCAACGCTAATCGGCAGCCGTCAGACCACATTTCCCATCACCCCCCGCACGCGAATCAGCAGAAGCAGGGTGCAGCTCCCACACCGCCCAATCAGCATGCGAGGAGGGCGGGACAAGCGATTGATTGGCTGAACTTGGAGGTCCCCCAGATACCGCCTCCCTCCCTCATCACCCGTCACTCTAGACGGGCATTCGGCTAGTTTAGGAAATAAAAGTCATTAACGAGGTTCCAGTGATAATGGTATTATGCGCCAAGTGCGCCTATTTCTGTCTATTACGGTACCCGAACATAGGTTTCATCTTACACCTTTACAGGCTGCGAGATAAAATCTGTGATGTAGATTTATGCGATGTGCAGCGCCAGAGGAACGCAGAACGGAATCTATCCCATAGACAGGCCTTATTACCTCCCAAATACCAATATTAATCTGGCCTCATGAATATAAACCACAGCTCATGAATATTAATCAGGCCTCATGAATATAAACCACAGCTCATGAATATTAATCAGGCCTCGTGAACATAAACCACAGCTCATGATTGTTACTAAGGCCACAGCTCTGATTAGAGGGCTCCAATGCTTTCCCCCCAAACAACTCTTGTCCAATCACAGTCCTTCCAGCACGAGAAACAGTCCATGGGCCAGATGGAGATGTTACCCATAGCAACCAATCAGATTCTAGCTCTCATTTTTCCAATACATCCTAGGGAATGTCATCTAGAATCTGATTGGTTGATATGGGCAACATCTGCACTTTTCCCAAACTCGCAGCTTAGTAAATCTGGCCACATGACTGTCAAATCCCACCTCAGCAGGAGGCCACAGATCTGTGCACAACCAGATCTCGCCAATCAGATCTCTCAGACAAGCTGCTTGACTTGCCCCCTGGGAGGAGCACGGGACGTGGATAATGTGCGTGCTGCAGGCTTTCCCCCAGTCTGACCCCTGGATTTCTGGTGATGTATTGAGAGGTTCATTGCAGATACACGGGGTTGCGGAGGGGCCAGCGCGTTATGAAATGGCTGCTGTGTTATGTCAGTGTAAACTCTGGCCGGCCTCCTAGGTGTAATACTTCATGCGCTGTCACAGCACAGAACACACAGCGTCTCCTCCGAGCTGCGAGACTCCGGGGAGAAACCACAGACTACACATGAATACGGGGCCACGGCTCTACACACAGACACTGCTGTATCCTTCGTGTTTATTCCAACCAAGGGCAGCACGGTGGCTCAGTGAGTAGCATTGTGTGTCACAGCGCTGAGGTCATGAGTTCGAATTCCCCGAATAGGCCTTATCTGTGTGGAGTGTGTATGTTCTCCCTGTGTCTGCGTGGGTTTCCTCCAGGTGCTCCCATACTCCCAAAAACATGCTGGTAGGTTAATTGGCTGCTGAATAAATTAACCCTAGTGTGTGTGTGTGTGTGTGTGTGTGTGTGTGTGTGTATAGTGTGTGTGTATAGTATGTGTGTGTATAGTGTGTGTGTGTGTATGTATTAGGGATCTTAATATGTAGCTCCAACAGGGGAAGGGACTGATGTAAATGTCTAATGTTCTGTAATAAGCGATAATAATAATAATAACGACCACCTAGGCAGCAGCGGTGTACAAGTCACCCAGGACGCCTGCACTATAGTGACACCTGCTCGAGTATCCGGACTAGACTGTGGCGTGAATGTCAATCATACCGCACCTGCACAAGGCGAATGTCACGGTGGCGCTATTCACGTTTGTATGTCCAATTGTCTCTCGGAAGGAAGCGATAAATAAAATGTCGCTTTATCTCGCGCTCTTGCTTTCTAGCAGCCTCAGCCAACAAGCAATCACGGATTACACCAGCACTGAGCGGACATTTTCCTAGCAGCGCTGCGGCCTTGTTTCCTACGGTGATCGCCACAGAGAGCCTATCACACGTACCTACCCTTGATGGCCCTCAGAGCAGCACATGCTTTATCCAGTAGGTCAATGTTGCCGCCTGTCTCGAGGGGTCGCCACCCAAATACATCATTGTCATCTACGTGGCGCCACAATGCCCAGCCACGCCAGACAATAAAGAGAAAACAGTAACAAAATCAAAGGGACAAAGGAAGCTAAAACAACCATATATACAAGGGAGACGTGAGACGGGCAGCGAGGGTGGTCTACACCTGTAACCTTATCGTGAGCTTAGCGAAAGCACAACCTGTGGCCCTCCCGGTGCTGTATAACTACAAGTCCCATGATGCTGTTAGGCCTATGCTATTGGAGCATGCTGGGAGCTGTAGTGTCACAGCGATACCCGGTGTGTCTGCCTTTCAGTGATCGTTCCATGCTCCTGCTGCACAGATGGCCGGGAATCATGCTCCAAGAAATGTCAAAATAAAACAATTTATGGCACACTCCAGAAGAAGGAGAGACAGCGCACTAACCTCTGCACGGCCTCCCCGCGCCCGGGAGATCTGCAAAAGCCTTCTATGCCGTGTCTAAAGACCGCGCTTAGGCAATCTGCGTAGAGATACGGTGCGTAGATAGTGTAAATAAGCCACTACACATGCGTTGTAGCTCAATTCTTAAAACAACGTACGTGAGACGAAACGACGTGACCGGATCCCGACCTGTATTCTCTACTCCCCGCCGCTGATAGAAAGAGACGGGTTACAGAGCACAGTAATGAGCTGATCTGCTGGGGGAATAAATAAACTTATTACAACCTCTCTCCTGTTTCCACATTTACTAAGCTGCCGGTTTGGAAAAGTGATGTTGCCCATAGCAACCAATCAGATTCTAGCTGACATTCTCTAGTATGCAATAGGAAAGTGAGAGCTAGGATCTGACTGGTTGCTATGGGCAACATCTTCACTTTTGCAAACCTGCAGCTTAGTAACTCTGACCCCTGGAGAGCGGACATCACAGACAGTCAGTCACACCCCTGCTCACTGACCCGTACACAAAGAGGAGTCCCGGAGGCCCCATGAGGCTTCTGTTGGAGGTGTTGGTTACAGCTTGTAACACTTGTGTAAGACTCTGCAGGTCAGGTATGTATACAGGTCTCTCCATTACGCATTAGCGAGATTAGAGGAATTATGTGGCCCTGTAGACAGGTCCTGATGGTTTTCTACATCACTTGCCGGAACCTCCTGGGTGTGAACATGGCCCCATGTCATTAGAGAGGATCAGACGCAGCGGCGATCACTAAGAGACATAGCTGAGGTGAAAGACTGAGATATCCCAAGCACCCCGTCTATATGCACGATGGCCCCTGACACCACTGTATCCTCACATCACATTGCCGCTCCTTCTGGATCAAACTCACTGGCGGTGTCGCCAATTTATCTCCATTTATGCAGCTTAAACGATCAACTTATTAGCTGACAATGTAAAGCAGAAATACAGCGCTGGATCCAGACTTAAGTGCTTAAAATGAGTTACGCCTGGGCTAAACCATGGTGATTGCAGGGGGGTCATATTTCATCTGTTACACACAGTATTAGAGATGAGAGGAGGTCACAGCTTCCCCCCCTCCTGCTCCTCTGTGCTGGATACACACAGTCCCCTAACATGAGCATGATACAAGGTCACAGCTTCCCCCCCTCCTGCTCCTCTGTGCTGGATACACACAGTCCCCTAACATGAGCATGATACAAGGTCACAGCTTCCCCCCCTCCTGCTCCTCTGTGCTGGATACACACAGTCCCCTAACATGAGCATGATACAAGGTCACAGCTTCCCCCCCTCCTGCTCCTCTGTGCTGGATACACACAGTCCCCTAACATGAGCATGATACAAGGTCACAGCTTCCCCCCCTCCTGCTCCTCTGTGCTGGATACACACAGTCCCCTAACATGAGCATGATACAAGGTCACAGCTTCCCCCCCTCCTGCTCCTCTGTGCTGGATACACACAGTCCCCTAACATGAGCATGATACAAGGTCACAGCTTCCCCCCCTCCTGCTCCTCTGTGCTGGATACACACAGTCCCCTAACATGAGCATGATACAAGGTCACAGCTTCCCCCCCTCCTGCTCCTCTGTGCTGGATACACACAGTCCCCTAACATGAGCATGATACAAGGTCACAGCTTCCCCCCCTCCTGCTCCTCTGTGCTGGATACACACAGTCCCCTAACATGAGCATGATACAAGGTCACAGCTTCCCCCCCTCCTGCTCCTCTGTGCTGGATACACACAGTCCCCTAACATGAGCATGATACAAGGTCACAGCTTCCCCCCCTCCTGCTCCTCTGTGCTGGATACACACAGTCCCCTAACATGAGCATGATACAAGGTCACAGCTTCCCCCCCTCCTGCTCCTCTGTGCTGGATACACACAGTCCCCTAACATGAGCATGATACAAGGTCACAGCTTCCCCCCCTCCTGCTCCTCTGTGCTGGATACACACAGTCCCCTAACATGAGCATGATACAAGGTCACAGCTTCCCCCCCTCCTGCTCCTCTGTGCTGGATACACACAGTCCCCTAACATGAGCATGATACAAGGTCACAGCTTCCCCCCCTCCTGCTCCTCTGTGCTGGATACACACAGTCCCCTAACATGAGCATGATACAAGGTCACAGCTTCCCCCCCTCCTGCTCCTCTGTGCTGGATACACACAGTCCCCTAACATGAGCATGATACAAGGTCACAGCTTCCCCCCCTCCTGCTCCTCTGTGCTGGATACACACAGTCCCCTAACATGAGCATGATACAAGGTCACAGCTTCCCCCCCTCCTGCTCCTCTGTGCTGGATACACACAGTCCCCTAACATGAGCATGATACAAGGTCACAGCTTCCCCCCCTCCTGCTCCTCTGTGCTGGATACACACAGTCCCCTAACATGAGCATGATACAAGGTCACAGCTTCCCCCCCTCCTGCTCCTCTGTGCTGGATACACACAGTCCCCTAACATGAGCATGATACAAGGTCACAGCTTCCCCCCCTCCTGCTCCTCTGTGCTGGATACACACAGTCCCCTAACATGAGCATGATACAAGGTCACAGCTTCCCCCCCTCCTGCTCCTCTGTGCTGGATACACACAGTCCCCTAACATGAGCATGATACAAGGTCACAGCTTCCCCCCCTCCTGCTCCTCTGTGCTGGATACACACAGTCCCCTAACATGAGCATGATACAAGGTCACAGCTTCCCCCCCTCCTGCTCCTCTGTGCTGGATACACACAGTCCCCTAACATGAGCATGATACAAGGTCACAGCTTCCCCCCCTCCTGCTCCTCTGTGCTGGATACACACAGTCCCCTAACATGAGCATGATACAAGGTCACAGCTTCCCCCCCTCCTGCTCCTCTGTGCTGGATACACACAGTCCCCTAACATGAGCATGATACAAGGTCACAGCTTCCCCCCCTCCTGCTCCTCTGTGCTGGATACACACAGTCCCCTAACATGAGCATGATACAAGGTCACAGCTTCCCCCCCTCCTGCTCCTCTGTGCTGGATACACACAGTCCCCTAACATGAGCATGATACAAGGTCACAGCTTCCCCCCCTCCTGCTCCTCTGTGCTGGATACACACAGTCCCCTAACATGAGCATGATACAAGGTCACAGCTTCCCCCCCTCCTGCTCCTCTGTGCTGGATACACACAGTCCCCTAACATGAGCATGATACAAGGTCACAGCTTCCCCCCCTCCTGCTCCTCTGTGCTGGATACACACAGTCCCCTAACATGAGCATGATACAAGGTCACAGCTTCCCCCCCTCCTGCTCCTCTGTGCTGGATACACTCTGTCCCCTAACATGAGCATGATACAAGGTCACAGCTTCCCCCCCTCCTGCTCCTCTGTGCTGGATACACTCTGTCCCCTAACATGAGCATGATACAAGGTCACAGCTTCCCCCCCTCCTGCTCCTCTGTGCTGGATACACTCTGTCCCCTAACATGAGCATGATACAAGGTAACAGCTTCCCCCCTCCTGCTCCTCTGTGCTGGATACACTCTGTCCCCATGAGGTGCATCACAGTCCCCTAACATGAGCATGATACAAGGTAACAGCTTCCCCCCTCCTGCTCCTCTGTGCTGGATACACTCTGTCCCCATGAGGTGCAATACAGTCCCCTAACATGAGCATGATACAAGGTCACAGCTTCCCCCCCTCCTGCTCCTCTGTGCTGGATACACTGTCCCCATGAGGTGCAGTAGAGTCCCCTAACAAGAGCATGATACAAGGTAACAGCTTCCCCCCTCCTGCTCCTCTGTGCTGGATACACTCTATCCCCTAACATGAGCATGATACAAGGTAACAGCTTCCCCCCCCTCCTGCTCCTCTGTGCTGGATACACTCTGTCCCCTAACATGAGCATGATACAAGGTCACAGCTTCCCCCCCTCCTGCTCCTCTGTGCTGGATACACTCTGTCCCCATGAGGTGCATCACAGTCCCCTAACATGAGCATGATACAAGGTAACAGCTTCCCCCCCTCCTGCTCCTCTGTGCTGGATACACTCTGTCCCCATGAGGTGCAGTATTGGGTAATCTCTTCCTGTACACACATCCCCTACACTCCTGCATCGAGCATGACAAACACTGGCCTTCCTAATAACAGGGTGTGTATTGCTGCAACATCAGATTTTAGGTGATTTCCAAAAACATGTCCATGCAAATTATTGAACGTCTTCACTTCATCATCCAGACATCTGAACTTTATATCCAGAGGTCACTCCCGGCAAACCAGAGCTCAATTCCTCACACGGCAGGCGCTTATATACCGCTGTCTACGGCCCTGATCCAGATGTAAGTGCTAAATCCCAGCGCTAGCCTCCATTGTGAAGTCTAACGTACAGATTTTAGGTTCCAAAATGCTGCAGACAGGAGTAGAGAGTCTCTCTTCGCTCTCCTCGTGCGGACAGGACCCTGTCATAAGTATTCTGCGAGCACAGGGCAAGCCGGGCCCAGTGTATATGCCTATTGCCTATCTTGTATGCATGCACAGGTGACTCGGGTACACCTTGTACATAAATCAGCTGATCGCCTTCATTTTGGATCCAGCCCAATGTTATCTAAAGATTATTTTTTTTATAAAGCGCCGGTTATGAATCCAACCGCCTGATGCCATTTTCTAAACTCCAAACCCAACGTATTAAATCCAATTAAATGCCAGGTATCAAGAGCTGGAAACACCGTCCTCCATCATGCCATTAATAACCTGCTAGAAAAACGTCGGACTTGACATTAAATCGATCCGCTCAGGTCCGGTGAGCGCTATAATTGTTATTTGCGCCATGCTAGTACACCAATCAGATTGTAGCTGCTTTATATAGGTTGCTAGGGGTTACAGCTCAGCTTTTCTTTGACAGAAGTTTTGACTGCTCTCTGCAAGAAAAGACAACATTGTCCAGGTCATTGTGCGACTGGCCCCACTTTCACACAGTCCACGTCACGCGGATCAACCAAGATGTATGCAAACCAATGTATTGACACAGAAGTCAGAGACTGATCATGAAGACAGGCTGTGATACTGTAGCATAATAAATATGTGGAGATCTCAGACCGCTGTAACCCTGATTTCCAACTGAGACAGGAAATGGAGGGTACCTGCTGCTAAAGAAGTCTCTCAATGCAGGTGACTGAAACGCGTTGTATCTTCCATCAGAACAACACTGAGATTTAGGGACTGCTGTACCAAGGTCTTCTCTACTGACCCCGGAGAGCACCATGAAGTGTCCCAGTATTTCAGTCTTGTAGATCACACTCTGTGGGCTGGATCCAGAGGTGAGCGTATGGCAGCCGATGTGACGTTCCTCTGCGTGATTCTCCACTGCACATGCTCAGTACAGGAGTGCGCTGTCATGGGTGATTCCAATCAGAGCAACTCGAGCTGCGGCGGCTGGCGTTCTGATGGGCGTGGTGAGGGAGGAAAGGGGCGGAGGGATGCAGCCAATGTACAGTAAGGGGCGGGGCCTAAGTGCCCCCGATCCAGAGCTGATCACAGACGTAACAAAGGACTGATTACATCACAACATGTGCACCAGCCCCAGGTCCTGTCTGAGTCCAGAAATCACTGCTAATGTATTGTGCCTGTGTTCACACGTTTCTGCACAGCAATAAAATATACTTTATATAGTTTCCGTGTTATATTACAGCTGAAGTGTTTGCACTATCAGAACTTTTCTTTATTCCAGTTTACATTACATTGTAGAGCACGACTCTTGCACATGAGATCCGCTGCTGTGTGCCCGCACTCCATATGCCGTAATTGGCTGCCCTGTACCCTTTAGTATGACGCGCAGCCTGCACTGCCTGCATAGGAATGATCTGGGTGTCGGAAAGACCCGAGTCTGGTAATTCTTCCTCCGTGCACTATGAGGAGTGTGCAAGGTCATGACTTCTCTATGCACTGGATGAATGCTTGTGACTTGATGAATCAGAGCCACAGACAGCCGTAAGCAGCGACATTATCTTTCTACAGCTTACAGAGCAAGATCTCCCTGCTGCTGGCTTCAGGATTTGTCGTCCTCACACATGTCGAGAATTCAGAGAATTCTTAATCTCACGCTCATCTAGAGGGTAACAGGTGTAGGGGAATACATAGCAACACTAGGTATTCCAGGAAATGAACATCATATTTCCCCTGGAGAGGAGAACGGCTACTGCCGAAAAGGCAAAATCCTGCACATGGGTCTCAAACACCCAAAAGCTGAATATAGCATTAATATCACTAACGAGGAGAAGAGGATCCAGGAGCCACTATGTTATATGATATAAAGGCAGCCAATCAATGAAAAAGGCAAGTCAGATGCTTGGTTGCATAAGGAGAGGAATTAGTAGCAGAAAGAGAGAAGTAGTGATGCCCCTTTATAAATCATTGGTACGCCCTCACCTAGAATACTGTGTTCAGTTCTGGAGGCCATATCTCCAGAAAGACATAAATACATTAGAGACTGTGCAAAGAAGAGCAACTAAAATGGTGCATAGCAAAATTGGGTTGTGCCGCATCGAGTATTTTATACGTATATTTTAAGATTATTTAACAGATATCAAAATAGAGGGTGCTGCAAAATATCATTAATTAGTTAGCAGACAAAACAAAGGAGAGAGGATAAGGGAAAAATATATTCACTCCAAACAAAGCCAGAAAAGTCACCATTGGCATCAGTTGGGCGTTTTTGGATATTATTTAAGCGCACACCTACTATGTAATGAGCCAGTTGCAAAATTAAACCACACTCTTTAGCAGATTAAAAGTTGGTTAAAACTTCCACATTTTATTTCAACTTCATTAAAACGTATGAAGTCTCCAATGCAAAGAAGGCGAAAATATGAATATTTGCAGAATCTGTATCATAACATTTGTACGGGCCTTAAGGAATAAACAATCCGTATGAAAATAAATCATTTATCTACTGGCCTTTACCATATTCATGAAAAACATACATTGCAGCACTAACACTCAGTTATAATACAGGTAGATTTGTAACACTGCTTAATCCCCCATATAGTCTGGAAAATACCGGTATCAACCACCAAGGTGCGGGGAGGTAACCTATCTAATAATATAAACAGCTGACCTTATTAGTAAAGACTAGCGTCCTCACGGGCGCCCTGCACCCCAATGGGCTTATCTTACCCTCCCTGGGCTAATACATATATAAAGAGTCCTCTCCGCAATGTGGTTGGTGGTGCTGCAATGAAAAAAGGGGTTCCTCAGGTGCGCATTCCTGGGAGCCCGACAAACCAAGAAAGGCTAGAGGAACTATACACGTATAGCTTGGAGCAGAGAAGTGCAACTAAAATGGTGCATGGCCTGTGTCACACACCATACAGAGACAGACTAGAGGAAGTAACATGTATAGCTTGGAGCAGAGAAGGGCCATGAGAGATATGATAGCAGCTTTCACATATATCATTAGTAACCAGATATGACAGGGGCCCATTATTAAAAGGAAGACGTGTAACAGAACATGAGGGCATGTGTATAGATCGGAGCAGGTTTTTCTGTCTGGGTTCATTCATTATATGTCACTTACATACAGCCAACATAAAGCAGCTGTGGCTGAAATGAAGAATTACTGTGTGTACAGCGCTGTGTATATTGTCCGTCTTCCTCATGTAGCTATGATCTCGGGGGCACACACAGCAGAGAGAGGAAATAACATGGGGGACAGGGCCGATGACAGGTTTACGTGGACTGTAAGAGGATAGGGTTCCGGGAACGAGGAATCCATATGTGATAACAGACACGTTCCAAGACGCTCAGCAAAGGTTAAGAACGGAGGTGTTTCATTTTCTGCAGCAGATCCAGAGACGCCAATAAACAGAGCACATTAAGGTTTATGTAAAATAAATCATTCCATCGCTGACCAAGGAGCGCAGAGAAGACATTAATACATGCACACTGCTCAGTATACTGCACCATAACAGCCCTCTCCTGTCACTGCTCAGTATACTGCACCATATCAGCCCTCTCCTGTCACTGCTCAGTATACTGCA
>WWET01004557.1:111774-123003 GCA_011038615.1 Limnodynastes dumerilii | reverse complement strand
CTTCATATGCAACCCCCCTCATGTTGGCCACAACCATAGTACTGTACTGGGGCGCTGCAACATACCCGTGCTCCGGGCACCATGGCAGCTAGCTACACCTCTGCTACCAGGTACAATGAGGCCTTTCTTGGTATCTTTCTAGTCCTATGTCTTAGGACCTCATCACAAATTAAAGTGTCAAAGTTAAGCTTATCTGAACGTCTCTGTAGTAGGACCACACCATAGTAGTACTCCAATGTGTTTCATCCTCTGGATTAACCACTGGACAAAGCTCCTTTTTCTTTTACTTACTCTTTTCTTTATTATGTTTGTCATTTTATCCCACTCAGCTCTCTCGCACTGACCACATTCTATGCAATGCCGCTTAAGAAGATCATTAGAAGTTCACAATTCATTGTATTTTTGCTGTATATGTTTAGAAGGAACCACTCTGTCTTTTCACACACAGTTCTGGGTTCCTCAGAACACGTCCTACATCAGACAGAAGATTAATGAACAAGCTTCATAATCAGGTTTGTTTGGGTTTTATTCGGCCATTGCACTCAATTTGAGATTTCATATAGAAGATGGGGTAAAGAAATAAGGATAAAAGAAGTTATTGTTACATTGAAGCTTGTTCAATGTGATGTACAGGTAAGATACCATATCGTACATAATACACCCCATACACACATGCCTATCGTCAGGGCCGGCGCGACCCGCTCCGCGGGGGGATGCAGTGCATCCAGACGCCATGCTGGACAGGCGCTCATCCCCCCGCTCTCTGCAAGATGGACGCTGCTGTAAAACATTGTAAGGTGCTCTCATCACTCTGATGAGAGCACCTTATAGAGCCTCACAACGGCGTCCATCTCAGTGCTGCTCTGCCTGTGTGAGCAGCGCCTCCCCCTCACTGACGACGCTGGAGTGACCGGAGGTCACAGCAACGTCATGCAGAGCCCGCCGCGGAGGAGAAGCAGCAGCCAGAGGAGGAGAAGACTTCAAAGGTAAGTAATGGTATAGGGCGCTGGGTGCTGGACAGACGTGATGGGGGGTTAATAAGTGCTGGACAGACATGATGGGGGTTAATAGGTGCTGGATACACATGATGGGGGTTAATAGGTTCTGTATACACATGATGGGGGTTAATAGGTGCTGAATAGACATGAAGGGGGTTAATAGGTGCTGGATACACATGATGGGGGTTAAAAGGTGCTGGTTACACATGATGGGGGATACTAGGTGCTGGTTACACATGATGGGGGATACTGGGTGTTGGAGAGACATGATGGGGGATACTGGGTACTGGGGAGACATGATGGGGGATGCTGTGTGCTGGATACACATGCTGGGGATACTGGGAGCTGGATACACATGATGGCGGATGCTGGGTTCTGAATACACATGATGGGGATACTGGGTGCTGGAGAGACAGGATGGGGGATATATATATGTATAGTGGAGACTAGGACACTATTGTATAGTGGTGACTATGATTTGCTTTGTGGTTACAATTGTGTTGTATGATGACGCTTACTATAATCTAGGATGGTCACTGGTGTCAATTTCAAACTGTTAAACAGAAGGGCGCAAAATTAAAGTTCGCAGGGAGGCGCCGAACACCCTAGCACCGGCCCTGCCTATCGTTATAACCGCCTTATCTGGTTCTTTTATACGATTTATTGGACTGTGTATATAAAACTCCAGTCTCAATGAGCATCTGTTTGAACCTAAAGTGCAAGGTTTGTGATCGGCGCCAAATGGATAATAATGGATAATAATCTATACTAAAACGTGTAAAAACTGTCCCTAAAAAATGTATAAAATAATTAGCACTTTTATATAAAAAATATCTATTTTTTTATTGCTGAATATAACTTGGGTATAAGAACAATTGTTTAAACCCATTAGTCACTGCATTACACTATTTATTTTGGTGAATTATTTTATATATTTTTTTAGGGCACTTTATCTTCACTTTGTATTACAGTGAGTGACGGTGGGACTCACTGGTGTATCGGCAGCCTTTTAGTTTAGAGACAGCGCCCTATAAGTTCACATATTTTTCATTCATCTGTTTGAACCTGACCTTACATTTTCTGGAGGAATCCCTTAGGCACCTCCTACCATATATAGACTTAAGAATCTAAGTGCACTGGTTATCATTCAGCTATCTAACATATAGGATTTAGGGCCGTATGCAGAGCTCCGGCCGCATTGCACATGCGGCCGGAGTTTTCCGATATGTGCTACTGCGCATGCGCAGTAATTTGGTCACGTAATCTACGTTACTTGTTGCAACATAGATTGCGTATACGCGGCTTTAAGACTCTGCGTACGGCCCTTAAACACAGACCATTGTGGCACTGTCTAGTGTTTCTAAAAAGTCTCTGTTTATCATGAAGATTGCTTTTCCACACTTGCAGTCAGTGAAGTAGCTTGTATGCAATTTTAGTAACTATGGACCGTATCCGCCACCCCCTCCCCCACGCTTTCCATATGTGCTGGGGTCTGGCAGTACGAATGAAACAGGGGAGTGAACTTCCCCTATCACTCTCCTCTCTTGTGCAGGCTTTATGGCAGTTATGCTGCTAGATGCCTGCCATAAGTTAAATGTGTGGATCAGCAGTCCGTATGACCGATAATCTGCTCATAAATGTGTAAACCTGCTCCCAATTTAAATGCTTCCCTCCGCCCACTGTGGGCGGAGAGGAACTACAGCCCATTTCTACTGAAATGGCATTGTACAGAACCAAGTTCCGTTCGATGCTAGGTACCATAGTGTTACGCTCGTAACACTAGCGTAACATCTGGAGGGCCCATGCCTCCAGTCAAATCAACCCTCTTAGCGGCTGGAGGGGAAGCACAGCTTCATTTGCTCGCAAATGAGCTCGTATAGGATAGAGTTGTGTACAAATATTGCTACGCTAGGATTATTATCGTCCTCCAGTCAAATCAACCCACTTACGTACCTTGTAAGTGAGCTATCGGGAGTAAGCCCGGATCCAGCCCTATGATACATAGTTTATGTCTGATTATTTAAGTTTTAGAGTTCTTGTTAACTAATTAGATATATTTGTACAAATTTGTTATTTGATAGCAGTTCATTAATTTGATTAATATTGAAAATGTTGAAATTAATTTGAAATATTGCAGATAGATATAATTGTTTTTCAGTATGTTAGTTAATGTTTTTGTTTTTATCTGCTGTAACTGTATCCAGGGCTGTCTCAACAAATACAAGCAAAGCAATACACAGGGCTCCCCGCCAACCCATTTACAGGAATAAAAATGTAACCAAAACTTTTGAAATTTACAGGAATAAAAATGTAACCAAAACTTTTGAACATTATAAGCTTTGAAAAACAGAAACATCTCAACATATAACCGATAATTCATCAAATTGTGCCCTCCTGCATCACACTGCCCCTTCATCACACTTCTGCCTCTTCATTATCACAGTGGCCTGTGAATTTTACTGGATGCCCCTAGGGAGTTGGGAATTACCCCGGCTCCCCCGGGAAAATGCAGGACATTTATTCTGAAAATGTATTGACTGCTGGGGCAGGGCAGCAGTGCTCAAGGGTCCCTAGACTTGTGGGGCAAGGGGCACATGCCCATTGTGCCCAGTTGAAAAGATGGTCCCGGCTGTATCTTTGTTTTAAATCCCTAAGCACATTTCATCAGGCAGTAACATTCTTTTATCTATTGTTCATTGTTCTAGATGGGACGAACATCCCTCTTATGTATTTTGCAACATTGGGTGTTCAAAAAAATTCTTAAAAAAGAAATGTTCTAATTCCATTGGTTATGCATCTTAAAATGCCCTTCTCTAGATCCTTGTATGAATAATATGAATAAAGTAGCATTTCAGGTTGGGAGAGATCATGGCATTTGCTGGCTACACAGTAAATTTTTTGTCATAACCTATACTGTGCTCTTTAGAACACACTTGGGGGAAGATTCATGAACGCAGATTCTCCATTTATTCTCTAAAATATAGAGTGGGTGTCTTAAGGGGTTTACCTGGGCATTGCAGGTCACCTCTGACATCTGGCTCTGTAGAATCCCCTTTGTGGAGCTAGTTCTGACACATTTAGCAGGTGCACAGATTTTGCAATTAGTGAATTACCGTTTACATATGCTGCGACTTAGAGCTAGGGGAGGTGGTGTGCATTCTCTTGCGAGTATTGTAAATGTGACTGTAATTTTTATTAAAATGTAAGTTTTATATATATACTGTAGCTATATATATATATATATATATATAGAAAGAGACACAATATTTAAAACAATTTTAATCCTGAAAATATTCTGTACAGTCAGTATACACAGGTTTATGTTACATCTGAAGATTCACACACTACAACAACACACTCAAAAACATTACAATCGCTTTGAACTGCAGTGAGGAGGACAAGGGGAGAACCACATGGGCAAAGTGAACCAATGTATATTGATTACAAGCATCAGTACACTGAATGGCGAACTGAAACCTGGATACTCCTAACCATTATACAGAGCAGCAGTTGTTCATGATCAGAGTCTTGATATTCATTATAATCATATAGTGAGGTGTGTCCATTTACAGCATACATTATTGTAACTGAGATACTACATGGCATTTCCAGGTGCAATAAGGCACTTTCAGAGTTAGCCTTGTAGGTTACTCCTTTCCCTAATAGTCACAATCATCACAACTTAACCTCCACTATTTTACTTCCACAGTAGAAGGCTTTACAAAAAGTAAATATCCTTCTTGCAATATTTTTTAGTCTACACCATGTTGGATGATACATAATCGTACCATTATCATAATGGCAATGCCTCCACTTTTATTACAAAGGCCATAAACATATAACAGTCCATAAACAGAGTTTAAATTGTTCTGAGCCAGTAAAAAAAAAACAAAAGGACACATAAAATAAAAAATATCCCTTATATACTTTCTGTATGTACATGGTTCTATATATATTAAAATCTGTTCATTAAATTAAGTAAAACCAATACATGTAAACAGCAACATTATGCAGGGAATCTGAAAACATTGAACAATTCGGGACTAGAATCACATTTGTTTCAATTCCGGTTTAGGTAGCATAAAGTATTTTGTGTAATATGCACAAATGGAAGTCATTTAACATAATATAATAATAACAATATTTCTGTTTTCCTGTCTCCCCACAATGAAAAACAATGTTTGTATTCAGATTTAGGGCACATAGCAGTTAATTCTTCTAACATGTCAATCAGAACACACATTAAGATTAGACATAATAAGTCATGGTAATGTAGTTTTGAGAAGTAGACACATGCAAAACACAAATATGTCACAGTAAATATTAGAATCCAGTTTACAAAAAAAAAACTATTTGATTTCAGTAGGTAAAATTATTAAATGATTTAACCTCATCATTGGGTTATTGCTGTATGTCCATTATAGCAGGTGAGTTGATCTTTTGTTGCCCCCACAATCCCTAACTATTTCCATAGATTGTACAAGTGACCATTTTAATCAGAATTTATTCAGTAGAAACTGATTTAGTATTTATGCAACCCTTTTCAGTAAAATATACAACGTTGATATGTATAACTACAAGCTGAATTGATATTAGTCTCTGAGTTTTATAAATCAGATTTAACTAATCCCATTCTGTGTGTCTAAAATTGTTTGTTTTGTTTTTAAAAACTTAACACTACTAAACTTTACATCAACTATTTAGACAGCAAACAACTGTGTAACAACAATATTACTGCATAAGTGATTAAAGGAATGTAAAGCAATTCTTTCCTAATAGTTTCATTGTGTATTATGTGGTTCGGGACCATAATGGAATGCCTTCAACCTCTTTATCAAAGGAGTCTTAAGCAACAAACTATGAGCCATTAGATTGTCAGTTCTGCATCTATGTAAATTATTTGCCTATATAAGGTAATATCTGTTACACAGATAGTGTGTATTCTATACAGGACAGATTTGTGAAGAATATAACTTTTCTTGCATTGGGGAACAAACATGAAGTCAAGTAAAATATTACCCAAATCTTTTTAATTGGCATATGAGGATAGGGAGAGGGTCAAGAATGGACTTGTGCAGAAGAATGTGCTACACTGCTCTTTTCCATGTGCCCACAGTATTATGTAATTAAAAGTACTGCTCCAAAGGGCATAAAGGGTATAATGTCATTGCTATATACATTCACCCAAAGAGTCATATTAACTCTCATAAAAGTTAATGTAATGCAGAATGCAGGTCCTTGGCGTGTTGGGTTCCAGTGTTCTACAGCAATATTAAAGGCTAGATTGGAGAGATAGAAACATAGCGGATCAGTTTTCTAAATATAAAGATAAAATATTGTGAATATAAATAAAAGAACCTGTTAAAGCTATAATATAAGTGACTAAACTGATGTGATACCTTCTTAAATATTATGTGGTCGAACTGATCATTGACTCAAAGTTACCCTTACCAATTCAGTATCTGCAGATCTACGTGAAGCAACAGATTACAAAATATCATAGTCATTAGGCTTGCTGTAGCACCATTACAGAGAACAATGTGCAGCTTTATCATTAATTACTATGCCCTTTTACTTTTCTTTTAAATATAGGAAGTCCCTTATAAACTATTTGTGCTCTGTGGAAGAACAAAGTGCATTATTTTTCAAGATTTTTTCCCCCTTTTTGTATATAAAAAGAGAGAATTCTACCAATAAGCAGCAACACATGTAAAACTAGTACTTTAGTGCTTATGAACTTTACCAAAGAAGGTAGTGTACATAATTGCCCTTTGCATGAGGATATATTTTATTATGTTTTTGGTCCACTGACACTTAACTTATATGACATATTTACTTATTTGACACAGAAGTGATATTTGGGGAATATAAACATGTTCAATACACCTTCAAAATAATGTGGGTTATAGCAAATTAACTGTCAAATGTGGGAACCAATAACCAGTTATTTTATTTCCTCTATATTCATTTAGTTTAAAAAACACACATAGTTGTGTTCAAGAGGAGAGGAATGGCAGAAAAACTCTGAGAAAGGGGACTTATGCATTTGGCTTGCGGCATGCTCGCATTAGATGTTACGAAGCGGATCTCCATGGAGATCCGTACGTCCGGGCGTTCCATGCATTCCACATGGCTAAAGCCCACTATGGATTGGGTTTAGAATGCAGAATAGAATTAGGGTACGGTGAACAGCAGCTCCATATCGATCTGTGTGTGTAAGCCTATAGATCTGTACTGAGCACTTAAGGTAGCCTTATGACTGCGGAAAGTGGCTAAAGTGCACACCAGAGAGGGGAGTGACAGGGGAGTTCACTCCACTCTTCTGTGCGGACTTCCAGACCTCCGAAACTACAGAAGAAGTGCAGAGGTCTGGATGCCGCCCTAAGTTATTAATAACAAACCTAATCATTTGGTCCTCTATATTGACAAGTATAACTATGAATGGTTGTGGTTCCATGTGTTTTTAAACATCACATATAATGTGAATCACTCCTTTTTGTCAAACAAGTTCCCATGTATAAAATTATTGGAAGAACAGCAAAGAAGAATGTAAGCACAATATAGTATGCAAAATGTTATTTAGTGCACACTGCAACATATTTGTTGGAATAAACTGTTCATACTTCAGAAAAGAAAGGTTTTTTGTTTTTTTTAATATACACGTTTTTATGTGAAATGGATTTTGAAACTAATTTAAAAGGTGAAATATTTAAACCATGACTGTATCTCACAGCAGACAACTGGAACAACATAATATTTTATTAATTTACCATCCTTTTGTGGAAAGGTCCAGTGAAACCAAGACTGTACTGTATATCAACCAAATATCTACTTATGTTAATTAAATTTAAGTCTCAGTACCTTGAAGGAAATACCTCCAAGTGAACATAACAAATTGCTTTTAGTTGCAATTTAACCTTGTACCCAGCTTTGATTTCCTGGCTGTGTTGTAGTAGCCATGTTGAACCCTCCTTGTGGCGGTAGAGAAGAGTCAAAATTAAAGTCCATCTCATCACTGTCCATGAAGTCATTGAGAATGATGGATTCCACATCACATTCTAGAGTACCGTTGAACATGTCTAAATCTAGGTCTGTTGGAAATCTGTCTTGATTGTACATTTGAGGGTGATGGTGATGGTGGTGGTGATATGCCCCTTGATATGGCCCTTCAAGCAGGCTTCCATGACCACTCTGACTACTGAAGTAAGAATTATGTGGAACTGAGGACAAGCCACATGATTCTGAATTTAACAGTCCACTTGCACTAGCTAAGGCACTGTTATTAACAGAGCAGTGGTGGTTGAGAGTGGATGGATGGTACAAACTGTGGCTCTTTATAACAGTGGCAGAGTAGGGCACCTGTCCTGAGTCACAGTTGTTTAACATGCCCATGTTCTGCCTATGGTTACGCTGTGGGCCCAACAGAGTCGCTAAACCTGGATCACCCTGTATAATGCCTTCTTTATGTCCATAGGACATGGCAGTGAGAAGGTCTTGGAGGGAAGAATTCCTGTAGGTACTACTTGGAGAGAAAGCAGCTTGTTTATTCTCTTGGATTGTTTGCATGGGCAATCGTCTCATCATTCCCATGGTTGGTTGACTGTAAACTGTGCTGCAGAAAGCATTAGAGGTGTTACTTGCAGTTGGGCACTTGGAGGTGAAAGAGAACCCAGGACTGCGTTGGCGTAGGGCAGCAGCAGTACTCACATTATAACCATCCTGCAGCTCATCTAATAAATGGTCTGAAAGTCCATCACTTAGACCTATATTTCCACTAAGTTCTGCAAGTCGTGGCATCTCCACTGAACAGCGGGCACTTGGAGACAGCGCACTTGATGGGCTTGGGTACATGAGAGGCGAAGAAGGTGTCACTTCATCATCCTCCAGTTCATCTGGTTCATCATTACCTAATATTGGTGAAAGTCTCCCACTCAAGTTCCCTGCCACAGGGTTGGCTCTGTTGTGGAATTCTGCCCAGACCTCAAAGTCATCACTGGTGTGGGAAGATGGACTTTCAGACCACTTTGCTTGTTGGGAAGAAGGACTGCCCTCTCCTGTCTGTTCTGGTGCAGCCTGTACTTGCTGCTTCTTTTTCCCAGCTTTGCCCTTTATTCTTAGAAACTTTCCACTTGTGCTGTCCATAGATGCTGCTCTCCTTCTTGGCGTCTTTCCAGTTTTTCCACCCTCTGGGTTTAGCATCCACCAAGAACTCTTGCCTGTTCCCTCATTTTGAACACGGATAAAGCGTGTATGCAGGGAAAGATTATGCCTTATGGAATTCTGAAATCAGAAAGGGAAAAAAAAAATATACTCATGGTAAATGATATAGCCAAAAAAATTATGTGCAAAAAGTGACTCTAAACCTCTGATATTTAAAGAAAAAATTTATCAATTATCACAGACCCAAAACCAACCCATGTAACTCAAAATGAAAGTTATTAAATTAATGATGGGCGACACCTAGCCTTATAATACACATCTGTCTCTTTGTCTAATGCACATCTGTCTCTTTGGAGACAATAAAATAAGCGCACAGAAAATATTTTTTCGCTTTTGAAAACTGAAATGAATTTCAGTATAACAATAATAGCTTAGTTACTTACATATTTAAATTTATTATTTAGTTAGTTTACATATTTAAAACAGCAGACACGTGATAATACGAAGCACACAAAAGCAGAGCAGTTTTAATACAATAGTGGAATCACACATCCATGTGCATTAAGATAAAACTATTTTAAAAAATTATACTGGCTAAAGGTATTTTTACAGTTACAAAATTGAAACAAGAAAACAGGAGAATTTTGAGCACCTTTCTAACTTGTATAAAAGTGTGTACTTGAGATGATATTGTGCAGTACACTCAGAATGAGGAGTTCTATTTTCATCTAGGTCAGAGATAGGCAACCTTTTGCCTTTTGGTATGAAACTAAAACTCCCAGCATGTTCCAATGATAACGGCATAATTAAATACCTGTAGATTCATGTTTCAAAATCTAGATGCATTTCCTTGCTTGTTTTATAACTTTGGCACAACCATAGCAAAGATGCACTATTAAACTACATACCATACCTAGGAACATCTATAGCACTATGCCATGTTTGCTCATGACCCCTTTCATATTTTCCTCTGTATCAATTAATATATGTGACCTCCAGCATTATATATGTCTCGAATTTGCATTAAATATATCCCCTTGTCTATCTCTTCAAGCGTTTTTCATTCCGTCATCGACTACTTCCCAATCTCTTATAACTAATAACCAGGGTTGATGACTCTCCCTGAAATATCTCTGAGATTTCTGAAATTCAGGCAGTTCTCCCGGTGTCTCGGGAGACTCTGCAAATCTCCTGCCAAGGGCTTGAGGCCCATGGTTTCATGCAAGCAACAGCCTCAAGTCCTGTCCTACTGCTTGGCAACACTAGTATCCTAGCATTACTAGGGACAGGGAGGGACTTGATGATGCAATTTGCATCATTAAGCCCACCCCCATTCCTACTGTGCATGTGCCTGGACTCCATATTCCAACAATGTCAGCAAAAGGCTCGCTGGCCGTCGTGGGACCTCGCCGGAGGGGTAAGTATTAATAAATACCCCCCGCGGTCCTGCTAGGCTCGCTGAGAGGCGCAGTGAGCCTGGTTGCTATCATTAGCGCTAAAAGCGCTAAGAGCCCCAAATACTCTGCTCCTCAGTTTCCAACTGTCAGTTACTATGGTAACCACCTTTGTTGAAGAGACAAATAGTTTTGTAAATATCAGTTAAGTCATTTAAACCAGGTGAGTGACAATTGGAAGCTCAGATGCAGAGTATATTGTACCTAGTGTTTTTGTCCCAGAAAAATCCCCAAAAATATAACTTTTCTCTAGACTAAGGAATGAACATCTAATTGGAGTCTAATATAATTCTAATTTGAATTGACAACACCCAGAACAGAAACCATAATCACTTGCAAGTTGTTTATACATTGTTCTGTACAATAACCCCATTCTCTGTATATTTCACAAAAGAACTACATACGATGTATAAATTCCCTTTGAATTGTTTACAAAGTTGGAACAAGGGCACAATAGCACAATGCCATGATAAGTATGACAAATAATGTAATATAATGCAAAGAACCAAAAGAGCTTACAGTCTGCGGCGATGGAGAATAGATGTGTGTTTCATGCTGTTACTAAGGAAACAATTTACATTGCAATGAGAAGGTTATCCATACAACAAATGGGGGGG
>WWET01004557.1:71067-86079 GCA_011038615.1 Limnodynastes dumerilii | reverse complement strand
GGGGGGGTGGGCAGAGCAGCAGATCTATGTATTATGCTGCTCTGACACCTTTGAAATATACTTCAAAAGTGTCAGAGCAGGAATACATAGATCTGCAGCAGCAGCTAGTGAAAGGAGTAGTAGAGACAGGGATCAATCAAAGCCGCGCTGTGGAGTGTGACTTTGGCTGATCCCTGTCTCTACTATTTCCTGCGCTGGCTGCTGCTTCAGATCCATGTATTATGCTGCTCTGACACCTTTCAAGTATGCTCAAAGGTGTCAGAGCAGCATAATACATAGATCGGCAGCAGCGGGCAGTGCAGGGAATAGTAGAGACAGAGATTAGCCGAAGCTGAGCTCCACGCAGCGTGGCTTCTGCTAACCAGTGGAGGAAGGCACTAAAAGAATAGGGAGCCATTCAGTAAGCTGATCAGCTCACTCTAAATCAAGCTTGTACTGATTGGCTCCCTTAAATTATCGGGCAATAATCGTTCCAGAGCATTTCTGGTGCGTTAATTGGACGTTTTAAAAATTGATCCTGCCCACTGGACCGATTTTTGGCTCGATCCACCATAATTTTAGGATCAGGCCGATAATCGCTCAGGTGTATGGCCAGCAAACATTGTTTCTTTAGGGTTTTATAACATTTTTAAGCAATTAAAATACAGCAGCCTTGCAATGTCATGTGAATCAATTAGATACTACAAAAGTCAAAAAGCCATATCAAAATATCATTAATGCCTTATAGAAAATTTTGGAACACTGAATAAAATTCAGCTTCCTTTACCCATTAAAGAATTGGATGCACTCCTTAAAATATGGAAATATTCTTATGTAGAAACAGTTATCTGTTATTTTTCATTTTATGTAGAAACAGTTATCTGTTATTTTACATTTTGTGTAAGTATTACATTTCTTTAAACTATGACTTGGATTACACTTATAAAGCCATCAACATACAGAAAGGTTCAAATAGAAAAAAGAAAACCCAATACTGGATTAGGAATCAAAATTGAATTCAAGTGGATATATGAAATAATTGCTATGTATGAGACGTAGCCTTCTATACTGATGATGAGCAGCAAAAGCTGATAATGAACATTTAATGGCAAGTATTCCTGCACAGTGCAAATGAGAATTTTCTCTCTTGTCTGCATCCACCTCCCAGCTAGAGCATACTGTTGCGTGTTTGGTCTGTTTGGGTCACTGAATGTCACAGCCTCACCCCACGCTGTCTGTGCATGCACAGGCTAAGCACGCCATTTTCACTGGCCAATTTTTATAGAATGAAAACAAGCAGGGGATGAAAGAAAAGCAGAGGACAATATGTAGGAAAAAAAATGAGTGTGCAAAATATAACCTCTTAAAAGAAATTATCATGTACAATGTATGTACTGATTTATTACATTTAGACACAATTTATTTTTAAGTTGGGGGAGGGAGAGTCCATATTTTAATGAAAAAAAATTATATGTAAATTGCCAGATATGGACTATAAAGGTAATATTATATTGGGTAGAATTTTGCCAACATTTCCATGCAACTACTGTATAATTAAAAAATATATATATTTATTAATAATAATAATCATAATAATAACAACAACATATGACCTCCAAACTTTAACTCCACTGTAGCTGACAGTATCCCCAACCATCAGTAAAATTCAACATGCGTTAGATCAACCAATTAATCAATATCTTTTTATTACTATCTTTTTCAATAGATATAAGCTCAAGTCCATCTCCTACAATTCATTGCTATGCTCACAGCCACTGTTCCCTACTGCTAAATAGAGAATCCTTTCAAAATCCCTGAGGGACATAGGCATGCCGTTATGGGACCTAGCTCTCTGTCAGACATGAACATTGCTAAGGTAGGGATTTACTCTTTCTATTTTAGTAGGAGTGAAACCATACTTGCCAACTGTACAGATTTAGGCAAGATATTTGCGCACTGTCCTAATTGTGACTTCTTTCTTCCACATAGCAATGAAATGCCAAAACATTAAACAAAGAGACAGTCAAGCTTGTAACCTACCTGCTTTCCGGGGCTGCCCAGCAGCTCTTAGAATTAAAAATATCACCTTATATTTTGTCTGCAGAATCTGGGTTTCTGAAACCAATCATAACACTCCTCGCATTATGTATATATTTGTACTTATCTCAATATAAAACACCTAGGAAAAGTAAAGATGCACTAATTCAAATAATGGTACTCAGTAGGTCAATATCCTTATGAGTTGCCAAAGGTAAATAAATGGCTGTACACTCACTATTAAATTAAACTACCATAAATAATCAACAATCAATGCTATTCCATACCTAATCTAGATACAGAGAAAACAAGCAGCAGGTATAAACATGGAATGCTCATCTAAGCACACTAAATTTATTATTTGCTGAAGCATTCAATTTATTGCAATAAGGATAAAATAGATTGGTATCTTATATTCATTAATCATTGACTTTAAACCAAATTCAGCAACACTGCTAAATTGAGAAGTGAAAAAAGAAAATAAATATTGTATTAAAATTAAAGGTTGCACATCAATCCCCACAGTTTATATCAGTGGTTGAAGTGGAAATGTAGAAGTGGCCGCATGGATATTTAGAAGTGGCAGTATGAAAATAGAAAATAGAAATAACAGAAGTCGATGAAGATTTATAGCTTTTCAAGTAAATCAGTGGGAGAAGTGATGGTATGACATACCTCCGTATACCCCCTTGCGTATATATCAACATGTATTAGGTAAAATTTATTGTAATTAGATCAACTATAAAAATAAATTACAGTGTTAATATTAAGGTAAGTTTAGATTTTTGCCTCCAAAAATCTAATTTTTTCACAGTATTTATTATAGTCATGAAACCAAAATAAAATATATATTCAAATAAAGATCCAAACTGAAACAATGACTGGATGACCTGCAGAATACTAGCAAAATCATATATAATAGTATGGTTACCAGGACCGCTAATTTAAATGAAGGACAGTAGTGGAGCCAGGGAGAAATAGGTCGGCCATCTTGGGTCAGCAGGGATTTTTATTTATTAAATTTTTTTTTTCTGATTGCAACAGTTTGGAGATTGCTTCATATGGCTTAACTTCAAATATAAAGATAGGGATCGCAGGAGATCCAAAATAGGTTGAACTTGATGGACTGGTGTTTTTTCAACCTCATCAACTATGTAATTATATGTTACACTTTAACGAGTAGATGTAGAATCCAGGAATCAAATGAGGATCCAGCTATGTACATGTAGTATATAGACAGTCTCCCTGGACTCCCTAACTCCCTCACATTGGTAGTCTATGCTGTACTACACACTGTATAGCTCAAAACAATGTATCAAAAATAAAGGTAATAACTTAATAATAATAATATAATCATGAGTATTTCCAAAATACAAATTTGACATGTTAGACCCCATTCCAGTTTATACATAATAGCATAGCTCTAGAAAGCTTTATTCTAGACTAGCTATCTTCTGCCCTCATAACACAATTTATTAGTAAATATAACAAACAAAAATAGAGCTTTGCATTTACCGTTTGGTGACCCTGGTGCTAATGGAATTGAAAAGTTCAATCACAGCTGCAATTAGCTTTAAACAGTGCCAATAAAGCACATACATTGTGTATGTTTTCCATTATAAATAACATACATTTAAGACAAAGGGTCAGATCCAGACCCCCGCACACATTACGTGCGTGTGAGGCGAGGGTCCGTAGGTACGATCACGTAGTGTTGTGTGCACGCCCCTTTCACTCCCCGCTCTCGATAGTAAATCTGGACACTTTTGTGTCCAGATTCCTACCTTAAGTAATATGACTAGGTCTGCCATATGGCTGCAGACGTAGTCGTAACGGGGGGCTTCCCCTGCCCCATAGCCTTCATTTAAATGGCTATCCCAGCGGGCATAGAGCCATCGTAAGGGAATTGTCTGCCCCTTCCCCGTAAGTACTGTCGTACGTACGCTATGGGAACATCTGCCGCGGGCATGCACAGATGCTCCCTGACAGTGAATTTACACAAATGGCTTGTGAAAATTCACTGTCGGACGTAGGTCTGGATCTAACTGAAAATGATGATGTTAGGTATCCCTGATCATTTAACTTTGCTAATAATATTAATAATGTTACATTTATAATGTTGTGACACTTTCCTGAGGACTGTAAAAGTCCTAAAGTAATTTTTGCGACATTCATACACTTAACAACATTAGGTCAGCAGTATATGCATGTTTACAAAAATGTACTTGACAGGGTAAATTTTTTAATACTACCTTTACCCTAACCCCTAACTCTCGCCTTACAGTAGCCTAACTCTAACTGTCCCCTCACCGGGTGTGGGTTGGCAGTCAGAATGGCCTTTTCCAAAAGGGCCGTTTTCTGCCAGCCAGTTTAGAACTGGCTCTAAAATCGATTGCTTCTGCCTCGCAAAGGAGAAACAACTGATCATCCCCCGGACAAAGTCGCAGTGGTGAATAGTGTTTATTTATCTCTAACCCTTATCCTAATCCTTACCCTAACCCTCCCCTTCCATTACCCTAACCCTCCCCTTCCATTACCCTAACCCTCTCCTCCCCAAAGCCTAACTTCCCAAAGCTTAACCCTAAGACTCCCTTCCCTGCAGCTTAAAGCTAAAACTCCGCACCCCACAGTCTGACCCTAAGACCTCCCTCCCTGCAGCCTAACCATAATAATCATCTTTGTTGTGAGCTGTGATCACGGCTGCCGGGGCGAGATGCAATCTGTGCATGATAATAGGGATGCTGCTAGGCAGCTAGAACGCTTTCTACCCCTTATGCTGCAACACACTCTTTGTTTACTGGTTCCACTTGTTGCATAGCTGTCGAGATGCTCACCAATTAGGTTAGGGGAGCATTTTGATTAGCCAGCCTCCCTGTAAATAGACCGGTAGGTACACGCCAGCCCGCTGGTTATAGTTTCTGCTTTCCTGCTTTGCTGCTACCAGTGTCTTCTCTTTAAGCTAGCTTGTGATTGTTGAGTGTCCTGTTCCAGTTTAACCCCTAGTTCTCTGGTGTCTCCCTTCCTACCTGGTCTCCCTTGCCTCTCAGTGTGTTTGTTACTCCTACTAGTTCCTTGGACAATCTGTATCGTGTTCCTTCCCTCTTAGTCTTCGGTTGATTGTTGTGTGAGTCAGTGAGTACTAGCCCTAGTCTGTCTCGTCGTCTGTTTGTGTGTATCCTTTGTCTTCCACAGGTTCCGTGTCTTGTCCTGCCCTCTCACACACACATAGGGGCTGCTGCTGGGGGTCGCGACCTGCTCAGAGGCTCTAGTGAATTCCAGGCCCTAGTTAGACTATGCGCCTGATGAGTGGTATCCTAACACTCTGTAGCTGTCCGGTGCTCATTGGGTCTGCGGCGGTGGGTCTGCACCGGGTCTCAGAAATAATGAATGGGAAAGTATGCTGAAAAATAAATTCTGCATATTTACCTATTCATTAATAAAATCTTCTAATTAATGCTATTTTCTAAATACGGACAGACGAATATAAGCTTTAAGCTGTCTGAATTTTGGAAATAGCATTTTCTTTACGGAGACTACATCCCTCCTCAACCTAAACATAACCTCGCCACAGCGTAACCCTAACTGTTCTTTAACAGCATCATAACCTTACCTTTAAATTAACATTAAAACACGTTTTTGAATAATAATTACCTGTCCATGGTGTGTTGAGTCCAGAAGTGTCTAGCAGGTGTCCTTATCAAGCATTGAACTGTCAAGCAGACATCACAGTTGATCCATGAACTGTCAAGCAGGTATCACAGTCAATCCGGGAACTGTCGAGCAAGCATCACAGTTGATCTGGCATCCATCTGGCAAGTAAGTATTATAAGCAACCGTACCCCTTTCCTTAGAGGGATGACTTCCTGGCATAACCACTGGCAAGTAAGTAGAAAGTGTTACTGTTCCAAAAAAAGGATACAGACTGAAGGCTTGAACCAGAGGTGAGCTTATGCCAGAAAACATAGCATATTAAGCTGAGATTTTCTACTGCACGTGCTCAGAAACTACGGTCACACAACTAAGTGCCATCCAGACCCTAACGTAAAACTCGTAGAGTACATGTACATGTACATGTTTGGGTAGTTAATAAATATCCTGGGTGCACCCAGCAAATGCACCCAATCAAGATCTAAGCTTGGCTTTCTGTATGCTTTGTAGAATTTGCAAGGGGCCATGTCTAAGTCCAAGGCACAGCTGCACAGAAGCCAAAAGCATGGTTTACTTTCAATAAGAAGTATTATTCACATTAGGAATACCAAAGAAATATTATCTGATAACAGTTAAACATTTTGATACAAAATTTTCTGTTTTGCTTTTTTTGTACTTTGAAATAAAATGCTTATACATACAAATCATTAAATTATTTTACACAGTCATAAAGCATAACATTGTTATAGTAATACCATAGTGCTTAGTCACAAAATGAAAAGGACTAATATCAATCCAGTGCGGTGCATTCACACCTTACGACTGACTGATGAGGTCGCAAGTTTGCTTACAATGTGTGACATGTTTACGGCAAGCTGGGTGCGTTCATTTTGCATGCAACAATCTAAATGAGGTCATCCAGAATCTAAGGATGTGAGATTTGGGTTTGGAAAGTCCTTGCATTCTGAGGTTACATAGACCTGGCTATTCATTCTGCCTAAGTAACTTTATGTGTCAAGATTTTTTCCCCTCTGACTGCATATTAATCATCTCTTGAGAGCATAAGTTTCTCTCGTCCAGGATTTAGAGGTACCCAATAACATATATAATTATGATGCAAAATAAAACTAAGGAACTACATCATTGACAGACATAATAGATTATATGTATCGATGTATGTATGCATGATAATAACCTTAGCATAAAATGCTATTAATAACATCTATTATGAACTTAATAGCGTTATTTTGTGCTTTATGTTATATTGAAGCTTCAGGAAGCAGAAAACTCAACAAAGATTCCACTCGTCTACTGAATAAAGTCTTATGTGAACGTCACTTGCTCATCCTGCCACTGAGGATAAGTCACACACAACAGAGGTTTTATTGACAGCAATGACCACACACAAGTACTTTGGCAATAGATTTGTCCTACACTTAATCCCAAAGCCCTGTTACACCAAGCTTTAAGATATTCATACACAAAAAATCAGTCAACAGATGAACAAACTGTCTGACAGATTCCAACAATCTCGAAGTGTCTTCATACACTGACAGACAGATTTTAGTTATCTGACAGATAAAACATGTTGCAATATTAAACAAGTAGATGATAATATCTGTACCAGATCATCTGGCATTGTCCATACACATGCCAGAAGGTGAAATTACCAGGAAAATAAACGCTCAGCACACAAATAAGGTTTTGCTTTCATATAGAAACAATTTGCTGTGACTTTCCACTTTTTATAGAACTAATTTCTATAAAAATATAAGGGGATAGTGTGGGCAATGTTAAGGTAGGGTCTACTTCGTTATTACCATACCAGGGAAGGGTGTGACCTGCCTTCATCTGTGTAGAAGTTAGGATGTAGCAGGGATCTGTCATTGGACTTCCACTGCCGCTGCAGTCTGAGGTCTAGAGCCAATCCAAAGAATCCAATAAAATATTCTTATTGTCTTTTTCCAAATAATCATAGATTGACAGATACTTCTTTTTTAAGCATATTTCACGTACATATTGTGGAATATTTGTGTAGTTACAGAAAAATGTGTTATAAAACCGATCAAAAGATAAACTCTGTCACTACGCCTCTTATATACTGATTAGTCACAGAATCAAATCTCTGGACAAAACAAAAACCCTCTGTATGTGGAGTATCTGTCTACCCAATGATGAAAGATATTGTATTATTTGGCACTGCCAGATCTATCAGCACAGGGTGTGGGCACTGCTTGAAGCACTTAGTCACACGACACTAGCAGAGTGGAGCATTTAACTGTGAGCTAGAGGGAAGTAAAGGGACAGATTGGGGAAGGGAGGGAGGTGCACATTACAGGGAGAGAAATACAGTGACAGAGAAAGGAATATCAGAAAGAAACACCACATATACTAATTGGCAGCTTAAAAGAAAATTAGGCAGGAATGAACACAGATAATGAAACAAACACGCAGATATAGTTTATGAATATTAGTAGAGACAAATAAGATGCAAAAAGAAAGCTAATATTGTAAATTAACATAATTAATCTAATTAAAATTATTATTAAAACATAATAAAATTAAACAGTAAACTATGCTAATGAAAGTATAAAGTAGTTTCAAAGTTAAAAACACAAACAAAAAAAGGAAAGAGAGAGAGAGATTTATTTATTCCTAATATGAAATAGATAAAAGTAAAACAAATTTGTTTTAACGTCAGTGAATTAACTCACTGCTCCTTTAAATCGAATGAAAAGGCTGGGAATTCCCTCTAAGAATGTGTGCAGGCACAGGAGGGGGAGCACACACGTCGCCGTGGTTACGGGAGCCCCAGACGGTTACCATGACAGCCGGCGACAGGAGTGTTGCCATGGAAACATGACTGGGTGTTTGTGGGGACAGAGAGAAAGTACTTCTGTGAGATATACTAATTCTGTGCATCACCTTATATGTCTTGTAAAACTAACAGAGATCATATAAATATAAGTAAAAAAAAAAAAATGTAATGATTTCAATATATACTAAACTCTAATTTATCTGTATATATCTCTATAGTTTTTTATATCTAATTTTAAATTTTAGTTTTAAACAAAAATCCTATTATTTCTTGAATTGTTATGTGATTGTGATTACTGCGGCTTATGGAGTACGGCCTTCAGATTAATCTAGATTAACTTTTTTGTTGTATTCTTTCATAAAATTTTAGTTGAGCTTCAAACATATTATAAACTTGGAAAAGAATTGGGCACCAGGGTGCATAAAAATACACTATTTAAATCCGCAGAACTCATTACATACTTTGTACAATTCAGGTACATAAAGATAAACTATAGTAACCAGACCATAGGTAATGCTGGATTTCAGGAGCTGTTAAAACTTATTTATTTATATATCATGTAATATAAGCACTCAAGTACATAAATGCATCTCTCACCTTATTTATAAGGAAGTAAAAACTTCTGCAAGTAATACTAGTAGATATTTGTTTTAATAAATCCCCTTTTGTGAACATTTAAACTGTTCTGAGAGTCATAAATGACAACAGAATTTCTGGATTCTGAACAAAAAACATTCCTACTGGAAAAAATAATACTATGTGTTCTGCATATTAATAAGCAAGGCAAACTATGTCTTAAGTAAGTTATAGTAAAAATATAATTCAGTTTAAAAGCTCTTTCCTTCTCTTATATTACCATGTCTTAGTGGCAGCTCTCCATTGTTAACTACTGATTTAGAATAGTTGACAGGCAGTCAAGAAATCACAGTTAGCAAAGGTAAAGCTGTATGCTGAATTAAGTGATGGCTGTATACCCAATCAACTAGCTGGTTTCCATGACAACAACATTCATAGGATTGTCAATCATCCAGGGCCCATTTCTTTGTGTTTTAGAGTGACTGCATTAAGTAATTCCTTTTACATAGGGAAAATTCAAGATTTCTGAAACTGCAGTCACTTGATATATATACTATATGCAAATCATACGCAAATTTGATATGTGCATTCTTGTACACAGCGCACCAAAATGTAGCGCACAACTGCCTTTGCACCATCAGAAGCTGTTTTCCATTTAGGCAATATTTTAACTTAAGACACAACAATACCAAGCAACTGAACCCATTCATGTAAAATACAGAGTTAAGCTTAACTCAGAGTCTCAGACAATGTGGATTCAACTATAAAATTATGACTTTTTGTAAATAAGTGAGAAAATAGACATTTCACCTTAACTACATAGGTTTCTGTTTTTGAATGTAAAAGTTTAGAAGCTATAAATATGAATATGCACTGAAATGCTTTAATCAAGCTTAACCATGGAGTAGTCTTAACTATCCCTACATTGGTAATATGATAGACAGTCTGTATATCAATATTGCATTCATACTGTTATGGACACAACCAATATATAAATGGGAATTAGTAGGAGAAAATGTTTAAACTTAAAACTCTTAAGGCTAGATTCACATCACTAAGTGTTGATGTGGACCATAGCAACCAATTAGATTCTAGTTCTCACTTTCATATTACATACTAGAGAATGTCAGCTAGGTTATAATTTTCCATTCTTCCTTTTCCACAGTTTAGTAAATTTACCCATAAATGTTGCCACAGCAAGTGAATATTAAAATTCCCTGCCTTTTTTATGATGAATTATGATGAATTAAAATGAATTACATATTATCTATATAAAAGGTTATTTTCATGATTTCCTTTATTGTCTGCCTCCACCCCCTCCACTGCTCCGCGAAGCACCATACCATCCAGAACATATAATCATATAAACCCCTTTTTCTTACACTGTTTTTTATATATGCATTTAGCTCCTTAATTTCCTCCATGCACAGACAGAAAAAGCATTGTTGTTGCAGCAGCAGATAACATGACAAATGATGTGGAGAAGGAAGAACACTTTGAATATATTTATTGGGGCTTTAAAGTAGAAAAGTGTAGATGCAACCAATTAGATGATGGTTTTCATAAATAAACTCATTCTAGAAAATAAAAGCTAGAATCAACATCTACACTTTTTTATTAGTTTATTAACTCCATTACATATATGCTTTAGAGTTTACTTGAGCTTAAATTACAAACACTTCATTTAAGACGAGAAACTATATAAATTATGCCTATTAAGAAATAAAATGCAGTTGCTTTTATCTTAACTTAGTATTTTAAAACATATTATAAAAATACAAAGTTATTATGACAAAGGAATGAATTTCTCTAGGGCTACTTTTGTTTGAAATAAGTTCAGGTAATCACCTATAGTTATAAACTGATAAATGGCCACATTGTAGAAAAGACGTTTACATTTTGTCCCTCTGTTCATTTTATAACCCCATTGTGGTCGCCTACTCATTTTTTCGGCCCAAATACAGTGCCAGAAAGAAAAAGGTTCTGCTCCAGATAATTCTGGATCTGTTGTTGGAAAGTGGCAGTACTGTGTACCTCCACAAAATACCCCTACTTTCCTCATTCATATAAGCACTTTTTTTCCTCATTCATAAAAACTATATTACTACATAATATTATATAAATTAGGTTATTCTATTATTCTAATTTGAACAGAGAAAAAGTATATTGCTTCACATTGGCTATGCCAAATAAACTCAGTTCAGAAACACTGACAAACCAATAATGTGCAAATACACCCCAAAATATCTATACCAAAGGCACTATAGTCAAAATATAGACATTATTGGGCAGCACAGTGGCTCAGTGAGTAGCATTTGTGCCTCACAGTGCTGGGGTCATTAGTTTGATTCCCATACTAAGCCTTATCTGTGTGGAGTTTGTATGTTCTCCCTGTGTCTGCATGGGTTTCCTCCGGATGCTCTGGTTTCCTCCCACATGCTAAAAAAATATGCTGGTAGGTTAATTGGCTGCAGGCTAAAATTAACCTTAGTCTGAGTGTGTAAGTATGTATGAATGTATTAAGGACTTAATAAGTAGCTCCAATAGGGGCAGGGACTGATGTGAATGTCTAATGTTCTCTGTAAAGTGCTGCAGACAATATGTGGCACTATATAAATAAGTATTTTTAATAATAATTACTAGAACTCTACATAGGAATAGATTCCTTTTTATCTCAAGGTCAATGAGCTTAGAAATGGTGGCATCACTTGTTCTAATGTTTACAGTATTTAATAATTTTGTAGAATATATTGTTTCAATCAAAAACTAACAAAGAAAACACAAAACTGTTAGTATTAGTAACTTTATTTTATTTGCGACGCTTAATGATTACATTGGGGAAGTTGGATGTGTTTGTTCTAAACAGTAATACATGCCATTATACAATATATAGAGAGTTTTATTTGTGCAATACAAGCATACAAAATAATATGTTCAGCTGTAGGATTCCCCTATTCAGATGTCTATCCTTTTATGGTGCGGCCATAAAACTAATGTCGGCAGTAAAAAGAAATTGTGGAGGGAGCGTCTGCTCTCCTCGGGTGACCTCCAGTTCCTGGAGCCACTGGAGAGAAAGGGGAATCGATACTAAGCAGACGGGAGGGAAGGACAGGAATGGGGAGCACGAACTGTCCTTTCATTTCAGGCACATTTATTAGCTGCATCTTGGATTTTATTCCTCCACCCCCCCTAAAATTCCACCATTGACCTGTTGTAGAACACATCCTTTTATTATATATAACTATTCCATATAACTTATAGAATAAAACTTTTTATCATATAATTATAAAATAATCATTATAACAGAACCTACATCTCTATATAAATGATCTATTTACTTTAGTCATCCTGTTTAAAGAACTACTTTGCTGTAAAACTCTTCTCAATAGAATAATTCACATAACATAACATCAGTTATGCCTTCTCTCCATAACTATTACTTAACTAATACTTCTGTTTCTCTATCTTTCTCTATACAGGATGCATCTTATAAAATACTATTGTGTGACTCTTTCCTATAACACTTTACATAATAACTCCTATTACTATGCAAAATATGTAACTCTGCACAGACATCCTCAGTTGCTGTCCCATAATTTCTCCTATAATTTATCTAGGAGGCAGGCACATAATTGTTTGGAGTGAGTGGGTGTCATGTTTTTATGGGGTTCATCTGAGGATAAGACCTGACTTCCTGATGCATGGGATGTGAGGGGGGGGGAGGTAGGGGGTGGAATCCCTGTAGTTTCACAATATATAGAGAGGAAGTACGGGGTCAAACAGGGACATACAGAAGGAAACAGAGACAAACTTTAACATAAGAGCTGGTGAGTGAAAATGACAGTAACATAGACAGGAGGAAAAATAAAGGTTGAACCGAATAGATTGCAGTGGACAAAGGAAAGCTATTTGAGACAAGAGAAAAACAAAGGGTAAGAAAAAGGATGTTGCTGGAGAAGGAGTAGAGAGACATAGAAAGAAAGACTGGAAATAGTGAGAAACACATGATGGACTCCTCTGGGACACACACACATCTACTAGTGTACATGCTGTACAGCCCCCTGTTTAATAAAAGAGAATGTGTCAGGGAGGATCAGAGGTAAAGTAGAAGTAGTACAAAGAAATACAAAGGAAATGCTAAATGTAATCCATCCATTTGTTGCATATGCAGTGTGTAATTCTTCCTGCGTATTACAGCATTCACACATAGGGACCAATTACAGTATAAACACAAGCAAGATTTCACTGCTCCTCGTTCTTTTCTCTTATTGAGTTTTAGATTATTTGTGTGCAACTATAGAAAAAAAAAAGAATAGTGTAAATTCTCAACAATCTATTTCTAAGGCTGGAAAAATGATTACTTTATGCAGTAAAGAGATAAAACACTAAATGCATAGTAAACCCTACTCAGTCAACCAAACAATAAACAGCTATGTACCTACCATCATTCCCTTTTACAGTAAAACAAATCCTTGTGCTTTAAAATGTATGCCCACTGTTGCTGTTCTACAGTACATTTTGGCCAGTACTGCATTTGCATGTTGAACAAGTCTTATGTCACACAATTGTAACCACAATTACATTTGTGTTCCCTCTACAGAACTGTTTTAATGCAACCTATATAATTCCTTATTTATATTCTGTTAAAATAGTATGCCGCATTTTCATATATTTTTCTATGTTGTTCCCCGACCCCACATTGTCTTAAGTAGAAGCTAGTATTCACTCCACATTGACTTCTCTGTGTGGATTATGCGTTTATTTCCAATGACCAGCGTAATAAAAAAAATAATAAATGTACATCGAAGATGCACCAAGTGACAACTTATTTAGCATTTAATTGTAGGCGTGTCAAGACATGTATAAAATGGCATGTTTAATTGCCATCTAAAATGAAGGCCCATTAAAGGTTTAAAAATCTGTATACTACCCCGTTCACACTGAGCCAAAAACCCGGGATATTGCCTGGGCAAGCCCTGACAACCTGGGTCGTGGCTCAGTGTGAACACGTGTGCTTGCTGCTACCTGGGTCTATTAGACCCGAGACATTTGGAAGGTTATTCCCGGGTCACCAGTGTGAATGGGGTCTCACTGAAAGAAGCTGATTGGGATTACCTCATCTTTGTGTGCTAAGAAAAAAGCCCCCTTTAAATTACCTCATCTTTTGTCAGTCAATCGAAGGTCTTCTTTTGATGACTCACACTAATGCCAGGCCAGACCCGTGTTCAGTGTGAACGGGCTTGACCCAGGAATTTCCCGTGTCTAAGCAGCAGTGTGAACGGGGTCTCAGGAGCTGGGCTGATGTGTGCCCTGGCAATAACCTGGGTTGAAAATCCCAGGATATTGCCGGGGCGGCAGTGTGAACATGGTATTACTACCAAATATAAAATTACTTCCATGGTTGCATTCATGCCAGCTGATTTCTGTGATGCACTAAGACTATTTCTCAACATTTGAAATACAAAATAACATAAAATGCTCTCCTGATCCGTCTAATACAATGCATATGATCCAACCAACCATACCCTCAATCATCACTCAAGTTGCTGTTACACCAAAGAAAAACCCTAATCAAAACAGGCCAGTCCAACCTATGGATTAGGACTCATTGTCTGCATCTGAATTTGCAATGCATAACTGTTAAGAGAATGCCTGATTTAAAAAAGAGACCCAAATATTTTATTTTCAATATTTCGCCTTATAAAATGAAATTCCTGCATGCAGCAATACAAGGCAGCCCAAGTGTATTTCATTACATGCAGAATTGGTCTTAAGGTATTCTACATAACGTGTCACGTGATTTTTCACAAAGCATGTACAGTATCTAAAAACACACAATACTGTTCATGCACCCTCTAGGTGCAACTCAAATGTATGCCTCTTTGAGGATATTCAGATCACAATAAAAGGGCAAAGGGGAGATCCAACCACTCCCCACCACCCCACAAACAACA
>WWET01004557.1:0-14907 GCA_011038615.1 Limnodynastes dumerilii | reverse complement strand
TGGAGTGTGTCAGCAGTTCCTGCAAGACGAAGGCATTGATGCTATGGAATGGCCCTTCCCTACCCTAGACCTGAATCCAATTGAGCACATCTGGGACATCATGTCTCGCTCCATCCACCAACGCCACGTTGCACCACAGACTGTCCAGGAGTTGGCGGATGCTTTAGTCCAGGTTTGGGAGGAGATCCCTCCGGAGACCATCCGCCACCTCATCAGGAGCATGCCCAGGCGTTGTAGGGAGGTCATACAGGCACGTGGAGGCCACACACACTACTGAGCCTCATTTTGACTTGTTTTAAGGACATTACATCAAAGTTGGATCAGCCTGTAGTGTGTTTTTCCACTTTAATTTTGAGGGTGACTCCAAATCCAGACCTCCATGGGTTAATAAATTTGATTTCCATTGATAATATTTGTGTGATTTTGTTGTCAGCACATTCAACTATGTAAAGAACAAAGTATTTAATAAGAATATTTCATTCATTCAGACCTAGGATGTGTTATATTAGTGTTCCCTTTATTTTTTTGAGCAGTGTATTTATTGTACAACTATATAATGTGTACCCATTTTTTGTGTTAAACTATGAGTTAGCAATCAGTATGAGGTAATTCTTTAACCAGAAATTTCAAAGAAGCTCTGTTAAACTAGGAAGTCTAATTATCAATCTAAAATGTTCAGCTAAACCACTGATCTATCTATATAACAGATACACACAAGTATTTTGTGGACATGGAGTAAAAGTGTAGATTTAATGGAGGAAGCTAAAACATGAGTGAAACAAAATTTGAATTTTTTCTGTCAGTGTTAATTGTTTATGCCATTGTATCAATTTACATATGATTTTCTTTTTTTCATACTTGACAGAATACCCTTCATCTCTTTTGTTTTATTGAAAAGAAGTGCAGAGCGCCCATGGGGTCTAGTAGTAATTAGAATAATTTTATTTTAATAGAAAATGTGTATATATAGACCATTAATACAACAATTAAAATTGATAGTTAAAAAACTACTCTTATAGAGTTTATAACTATAACACTTATATTAGTTGAAGGCTACAGCACTGACAAGGAAACATAAAATGCATAAAAAACTTATAAAAAAATATATAGCTGTTGATCAGGCAGCATATAAAGACCAATAATTGCAAACTGAATTCAATATATATGAATGTTAGGTGTTGAAAACCCCAATTTTGTTTATGCAAAAGTTCTGTAGCCTTCAACTAATATAAGTGTAATAGTTATAAACTCTATAAGAGTAGTTTTTTAACTATCAATTTTAATTGTTGTATTAATGGTCTATATATACACATTTTCTATTAAAATAATATTATTCTAATTACTGCTAGACCCCATGGGCGCTCTGCATTTCTTTTCTGTATTTTTTGTCAATTAATGGACTTATCCTCCCAGCAAGAGCAGCCATTGAGGTCTGGTGAGGTGTACCGGTTGACCGCAAGCGCTCCTACACTTTTCTTGTTCGTTTACGTTTTTCTTTTGTTTTATTAACTGTTTTGTGCCAGAATAATTCATAAATAAAAGATAAAAGAGTGTAGAGTGCAAAACTTGTAGTAAACAAGACCCTACCTTAACTTTTCAAAGCGTAACTGCTGTCGTACGTAATGGCTGCACGTACTTACGCGCCTAAGCACGCCCATACTGTATGATTTAAATGGCTCTCTCCGCCTCCGAAGTGTAATTACGGGTTTTGTATGGTTGGCACGCCCCTTCGTCTGTAGTTACGCTGTTGATACTAGGCTGGTACGTACGTTCAGAGTTAAGGGTCGTAACATCTGCCGCGCGCATGCGCAGTACATACAAAATTGCGTTTTTACGTTTATGTCTAGTGTAAATACGCTAGCAGACGTAGCTCTGGATCTTGCCCTATGTCTTTAGCCAATTAATTGGGGGAGCTATTATTATCAGATGCAGCAATGGTCAACTTAATGCTGTCCAGTCAATCAGATGTAACATACTTTGTTTATGTTTCTTTTACTCAGTGGAAAACTTTTCTTTCCTCGTAACTTTACTAGTAATAAAATATAAAATTTAGCTCCCTGCTGTTTATGGGGATACTTATAATAAAAATAACTGCATCTCGTTATTTGCTTGCATATGCAACTTTTATTTAATGAACTGAATAAATATAACAAGTAACTAGCTATGCCTATTTCCAATTCTACACTTAATGTAACGAAAGGCAATAAACATTTGCTGATACTTACAATTCTTTATTTCTACAGCTCCATATTAAATCCGTTGTACATTTTGTATGTCTATACTGAGTACAAGCAGAGAAAATAGTATGCTTAGGTACCCATGCACTAAAACAAAACAAAAAAAACACCTGCAGTTTATTTCTGTTTATGGGTGTTTCAAACTACACCTCCCAGCATGTACGGTATGACAGCCGACAGTGAGGTTATATACCAAAAGCAGAAGAGTGTAACCATCACTGTCACATATCACATATCATATCGGGGCAATCAATTCAAGCCAGCAGAGAAGTCTGCGTGACAGGGGATAAAGGGTAATGCAAAGATGTTGACTGACGTTAGCATAAGCTGAGAAGAACCATAGTGGAGGATAAGAATGCTTCCCAAGTATCAGATTGATCACAATAAAGAAAGAGCTATTTTGGAGAAAGAAGACGTCTAAATAGGTACTTATAGACTTTCTGCCTTTTGTATCATTATTCATTTTAAAATCTCAGTTCAGGTAAATGAAAGGTGCACCGACCGATACTCACCTTAACTCTCCAGCAGCAGGTATCAGTGGGAATCATCGCTAAAGTGCAGACTGACTATTAGTCTGGCCAACAGCCAGGACAGAGAGCCTTACCTGAGGTTCCAGCATCTCCCGCCACCAGGTAAGTGCCTTTTCTTTTCTGCACATCCAGCACTGCTGTGTCTACTTGTCCTGGCTTTTCCACATTCCCACTTTAAATTAATAAAAAACAAATGGAAATATTTATGAGTCCAGTTTTAAAGATCTTGTGAAAGTAAAATAAAAAAACAGAGAGAGGAATATAGTATTAAAATCATTAGAAACATAGAAAGTGACGGCAGATAAGAGCCACATGGCCCATCTAGTGTGCCCATTTGTTTATTGAAAACTATACTGACCCTAGACCCTATTTACCCTCAATTTGGGTTTCAATTTAGGATACCCTTATATTTATCCCAAGCATGTTTAAATTGTTCAACTGTATTGGCCTCAACCACCTCAGATGGGAGAATATTCCATTTATCTATCACCCTTTCAGTGAAGTAATTTAAAATCATTGCTATTTCATTCTCTCCACCTCACTGGCAATGTCCACTCCTGGTTCTCCTACCTCTCTGACTGCTCTTTCTCTATATCCACCCCAAGCTTCTACTCCCCTCCTACTCATCTACCCATAGGCATCCAAGGGTTCAGTCCTTGGTCCTCCTCTAGTATGTAATAGGAAAGTGAGAGCTAGAATCTGATTGGTTGCTATGAGCAATATCTCCACTTTTCCAAACCTGCAACTTAGTACCTACCACCTCTCATTCCCACATCTAGGATTTCTCCCATGTTGCCCTACTGCACTGAAGTGCACTGAAACCTACCACAGCCTATTAGATTATCCATCTCCCTCCAAGCCTTTAAGGGCTCCCTCAAATCCCACTTCTCCAGGTTAGCCTACCCTGCCTCATCCTAACTTCTCTTCCTCCCCTCCCCTATCTTTCTAACATCTTTTTGTCTCCCAATTTACTTTATATTTGACTTCCCTTTCAGCACCATATTTTACCATCTATATTATGTTTATTTTATTGTACCCTATTTGTAATGTGTATATTCTTTGTAGCACCAAATAAATAAACGTTAATGATAACAATAAATGTCCACAGACTATGTTTAAGTTTGTTGATCTAATATAATAAAAATGGACTCGATCCACAATAAGATTGCTTTACGTATGTTAGCCTTTGCATTAAAAGCTAACATATGTGTGAAATAGGATAAATAGGGCATAGGGCATCCTAATATAATTTTTTATGGGAACAAAATTTTGAAAACCTGAGATTGTGCTTGTAACTAAATTTGCAGTTGACAACTATGGGGCTGATCCAGAGTTAGCAGTAAAGCTGGGCATACACTAGTACGATTATTGGTCCCAGCAGGGGGTGGGCCGATAAACCTGCAATAGCCGCTGCTATATATCTATGTACTATGCTGCTCTGACAGCTTTAAAGTATACCTTCAAAGCTGTTAGAGCAGCTTTGCACATAGATATAAAGCAGCAGCAGCTTTGAAGAATAGGGAGCCATTCAGCTTGCTAATTGGCTCCCTTAAAATATTGAGAGCTTTCTCCTGATTAAAATTAAACATGTTGAGAGAGTGTTTCTGGTGCGTTTATTTGGCATTTCAAAAATTGATCTGTACCATACACTAGAGCGATTATTTGCCCGATCACCCGATAATTGGGTGATCGGGGCGAAAATCGCTCTAGTGTTTGACCAGCTAAACTGTGACAGGATGCAAATCTTTACCTGGACAAACCATGTTGCAATGTGAGGAGTGCTAAATAATAAAAAAAAAAATTCATACTGAACTGTTTTATTTTAAACTTTAATTTAGAGTTGAGTAACAAAACATCTCTCAATGCATTCAGATTTTTTTTTACTTCCAACTCTGGATCAACCCTCGTGTGTAAAGTAAAGCATTATTAATAATCATGTCTGAATATTAAATACAGACAGATCAGACTAGGGGACAGATTTACGGGACATTGCTGGAGTTTGTGTTTACAAAGGGGCGATTTCCCCCAGCGATTTTCAATCTCCAGCAATGTCTTGCGATTTTTAAAGGGTTTATTCAACATGATTAAGCTTGTAATCGCGGCAAATAAACACTTTAAAAATCACCAGACATCTCTGGAGATTCATAATGTAATAGTTTATTAATATTTAATGTATTAAAAAAATCACTTTCAATACTAAAAATTTCTGCTGCAGCATCCCATTAACCCTTAGCATGCTGCATCATCTAGTACTATAAGGCACTGCATGCCTTTGTATTCCAGGGCATACTGTGCCCTATAGTACCCTAAGCGGCAGCATGCCAAGGGTTAATAACATGCGGCCGCAACCACAATGTGCACCGATTACATAAATAATAAATGTAAACAGTGTCCCTCCGTCCATCATAAATATAAGCAGTGTCCCTCCGTCCAGAACAAATGTAAACAGTGTCCCTCCATCCAGAATAAATGTAAACAGTGTCCCTCCGTCCAGAATAAATGTAAACAGTGTCCCTCCATCCAGAATAAATGTAAACAGTGTCCCTTCGTCCAGAATAAATGTAAACAGTGTCCCTCCATGCAGAATAAATGTAAACTGTCCCTTCGTCCATCATAAATGTAAACAGTGTCCCTCCGTCCATCATAAATGTAAACAGTGTCCCTCCATCCATCATAAATGTAAACAGTGTCTGTTAGTCCAGAATAAATGTAAACCGTGTCCGTCCGTCAGAGATGGCCTTAAAGGTGAGTGTAAGGAGTTTAAAAAGAGGTCTGGAACGGACAGGAAGCTAGTGAAGAGTTTGACATAAAGGTGAGGCCGAGGTAGAGTTACATGAGAGGAAGATGAGCCTGGAAGCAGCAATGAGTATAGATTGAAGCGGTGTAAGAGGGGTGAGCGGGAGAACTATGAGGAAGAGGTCACAGTAGTCGAGGCGTGATATGACTAAAGAGTGGATGAGGGTTTTAGTAGCTTCATTGGTGAGGAAGGGATGGATGCGTGCAATGTTGCATAGGTGGAAACGACAAGAATGAGAAAGGGCACGGATGTGTGGTATAAAGGAAAGTGAGGCGTCAAGGATGACACCTAAGCAGCGAACTTGAGGGGATGAGGAGACAGAGTTAACACCAATGGTTATCGTGATGGAGGGCGGGAGGAATTTCTGTTTTGTCCATATTGAGCTTGAAGAAGCGTTTGGCCAGCCATGTGAATAGGAAAGCAAGGCACTCAGAAAACTTAGACAGAAGAGAGGGGTTGAGGTCAGGGGAGGAGAGGTAAATTTGAGTGTAATCAGCGTACAGGTGGTAGTTGAAACCAAATGTGCTGATGAGGTTAACCAATGAGGAGGTGTAGAGGGAGAAGAGGAGCGGGCCAAGGACAGAGCTTTGGGGAACACCAACAGGGAGCGGAGAGGGGGGGGGGTGCTAGGGGTGGAAACAGAGAAGGTGCGATCAGAGAGAAAGAGGAAAACCAGGAGAGAGCAGTGTCAGTGAGACCAAAAGAGCGAAGAGTTTGAAGTAGAAGAGGATGGTCAATGGTATCAAACTGATAGATCAAGAAGGATGAGGATGGAGTAGTGGCCCTTGGATTTGGCAGATAACAGATCATTGGTCACTTTAGTAAGGGCAGTCTCAGTGGAATGGAGCGGCCAGAAACCAGATTGAAGGGGGTCCAGGAGAGAGTTGTTAGTAAGGTAGCTAATGAGACGTTGTTAGACTAAGCGCTCAAGGAGTTTGGAGGCTAGTGGGAGAAGGGATATAAGTCGGTAGCTGGAGGGGGATGTAGGGTCCAGATTAGGTTTTTTGAGAATGGGAGAGACAAGGGCATGCTTAAAAGAGGAAAGGTTGAAAAGGTGGGCTAGATGGGAGCATTATTTAAGGAAGCACGTGACCTGAGAGTGCCATGGCTGGGGGTTAGAGTGGCGAGAGGAGATGGAGGAAAGGGGACAGTCAGAGTCAAGGGCAGAGGAGAGGGTAGTATTGTAGAGAGAGGTGGCTTGGTTGGGGCAGGAGAGAGAGGTAACAGGGGAGAGGAGGTCGTCAAGGGAGGAGGAAAAGGTGGAGATGTCAAGGATGTTGATGTTCTGTCTGGTGAGAACACGTTTGGGTTTGGGGGAGGGGAGGATGGAGAGGAGAGGGAGAAGGAGAGATGGTGGTGGTGAGAAGGAAAAAGAGAGATAGAGAAGTCAGTCAGAGTGCAGCAGTGGGTGATGAAGAGGTCAAGGGAATGGCCCTGTGTATGGGTAGGGGTGGTGATCCATTGAGTCAGGTCAAAGGATGAGGAAATAGAGTGAAGTTTAGAGGTACAGAAGTGTGAGGGGTTATCAATGGGGATGTTGAATTTATCCAAGATACTGGAAGGGAGGTTAGAGGAGAGATCCCTAATTCTAAAAATGCTTTATATACGCTGCTATTCAGTTATAAGGAAAACAAACTGTAGTGTAGTGTATGACATGAAATTTTGGGTAACCAGAAAAAAGCTCACATGAAAAAAGCCAGAAAATTGCTCAACCAGAAAAATACCCACAGAGAAAAATGCTCACATGGAAAATGCTCACACGGAAAAATGCTCATACGGAAAAATGCTCACACAAAAAAAAGCCCACATGTAGTAATTCTGCTATGCTATACACAGGCCCCAGAGAAAAAGGAACATCATGGCACCTACTCTGCACACAAACTGCTTAACTAGCAGCTAGGACACATCCTGAGCATTCTCTCTGGCTGCTGGTATTGCAGGCTATACATAGGCAGCTCATCCATAGAGAATACTATCCCTGCCTCCCAGCTGCCATTCAAACAATTTGCTGCATGCTGAATGGTGGATGGCTTAGGGCATTCACCAATCAGAGTGATGGGTCGTCTCATAACCACTGATTGGTAAATGTTTGGAGTCATCCACCAATCACAATGCAGAAAATAGAAATAGTTTGGCAGGGGCTATAGCATAGGATAAATGTCAGATAGGAGATCTGGGGTCTGCTCTGGGGTGTAATTTTATGGTGATGTTCTGGGTGGTCTGACTTATTCCTATAAAATTATGTATTTTTTAGCTTTGTGTATTCTATGCATTTTATATAGTTTTTAATCTTTTTAATACATGGTTGCCAATCTCCCTGATTCTGACTCAGTTCTAAAAGTCATTGCAGTAGGATGATAGAATTTAGAAATTGTGTCCTATTTCACTGCATTGAGGCCTATGGAGGCAGCAATTTTCATGGAGGCCAAATGTAATCAAAGACTGGTAGTTATCTAAGAAAACATGACTTTAATAATGGAGACAGAAATGAAAAATACACTTTGGTCTCTTGCTAATCAGCTGCAGGATCACCAACATTTATATTTTCTATAAATGTGAAGAAGTCAGTAGACCTCCTATTCACAGTCTTCACAATAATACTGAATGTATTTATTTATTTGCTGATAATATAACAATGAATAAATACTGATGCTGTCATTTTTATTGAGAAATAGTTTTTCTGGCAGCAATAGACACACCTATGGGTGGAGCTATTCACAGGACACGTCCTTTTGGCAGTAAAGGAAACACCCCTTTTGTGTTATACAGCTATAAGGAGATGCTCACTTTACTACATATATTGAGGGTGCAGAAGGGAGAGATCCTCAGTTTCCTATAACAACATAGAATCATCATGATGCAGCAGCCTTGGAACGGTCACCAAAAACTACCAACTGTTGTGAGGGATTTCACAGCACTCTTCATTCCCTATTCCACCGCAGTCATCCCAGCGCGTGGTTTCTATTTGATTGACTACAGAGGGGCTTGGCTTGCCACAAATTAACACTGGTTAATGCACCCTGGTCGCCTAGAGGTGAAAAAGAGGAAATATAAGGCACTATATGACATGGTTGCCACTTCTGTGCAGCAATATGAGCAGGTGGAAGATAAACTAAATTTCTTAAGAAGGTTGGCTAATTTGCAGTAAAGAATTTCATCTGAAATATTATTTACTACATGTATTATTTAATGTTGGAGCTGTCTGCGGGCTCCTCACTCATTACTGGTTAAAAAAGTGTATTATTAAATAATTGTTGTTTCTGTTATTATTTTTTTCTTCTCAGTAAAGTTTGTTGATAAAAAAAACTGTTCACTTTAATTTCATGTATTTCCCTTACAAAAATTTACACTCTATGGACCTGATTCAGAGATTAGAAAAAAAGGGAGGAAAGTTACTCCTGGGCAAAACCATGTTGATTTCAGGGGGAATCAAATTAACTGTATTCTTTGCATGCAGAGATATATCTTTGAATTGCTTACTGCACACTGATACTGACCAGCTTTACTATTACACTGTTATTTAGACTTGGGCTGGGAAACGCCACCTCTTAACTATAATACTGTTTGCAACAGAAGAAATTTGACTCCCCTGCAATCAACATGGTTTTGCCCAGGAGTAACTATCCTCTCCTATTTTCAATTTCTGAATCAGGTCCAATAGCATTAAAACCCAAAACTTCATACACAGGCTAATTTTGTATAGCAATGAATTCCTATACTTATAGAATAGCAGAATCACTATATGTGGACATTTTTCCATGTGGGAATTTTGCCATGTGGGCATTTTTCCGTGTGGGCATTTTTCTGTGTGAGAAATTTTCTTGTGGGCATTTATAACAGTGGGGTTTTTTCCATGAGCAATTTTCCTGTGGGCTTTTTTCCTGTGAGCTTTTTGCATAGAACCGAACTTTTGATAATTAATGCATTCATTCATAAAAAATTCTTTACTTTTCCCATATGCAGGGCACTGTTTATTTTATGAAAATTGACGGTTTCCCATTGAAAATGACATCTGTCTTCCGCTTACACCATCTCCTGACATGGTGCAATACTTTGGAGGAAGTGCGGGTACAATGGACAGCCACTGCACCTAGCAGCACAGAAATGTCCCTTTTCTTATTTAAAAAGAGCACACAGATGCGGACCCAGGCGCATGGGTAGCCTTGAGCTTATCTTTCTGTCCTCGGTCCCATTCTGCACATGTGGTGATTGGCGTTCTGCTGCACTTCCACATAAAAAACACAAAGAACCGTGCCTCTGGATCAGCTCCTATTTGTTTCTATTGAGTATAGCCAGGGCTCAAAATGAGGGGGTATATGGGGGTATGCCATACTGTCACTTCTCCCACTGATTTAATTTTAAATTAATCTCCATTCTCTTCTATGATTTCTATATTTCATACCGCCACTTCTAAATTTTCACTTCGACCAGTGAGTATAACTAAAGTTTTAAACAGAAAAAAATTGAAAGTAAAATATTATTACTTTTCTACTTCTTAGGAATTATTAACTACAATAATTGTTTAATAACCTCAGTAATAGTATTTTTCGATAACCATAAAGCAAGGGGAGCAATATATACCTGTAGAACCTTTCAGAAATTATTAACATTTTAGAGACATGCCACCATGTTATTTTAAAGTGTTACACAATTAAAATACATATTATTTATAACTACATTAAAATCATTGTACATTGCAGCTGGGGAATATTATCATATTTGGTAGTCACTGTATGACACACAGTCTCCTGATTCATGATTAAAAATAAGACTGGCTCATATCCAGTTGGGAGGGAGGTTTAAACCACAGCACAACAGAAGAGAAGACACCCCCCACGCTCCCTTCAAATCCAATTAACTGCTTAATTAGTCAGACGTACCTTAGTTATTAACTCTTTCTTTTCTACCACAAGAAGAAGTGAGAGCACATTTCATTCTTGGATGAACCCTATGTATGCATATATGTACAACATATTAGTTAAGTGTGATGCAGCTACATAACACATTTTATGCTTACAAATTACATTGATACATTTTGATACTTTTTCCTATTCCTCATATATGGAACAGTAATAATTTAATTTGTAGACACCAGGAACTGAATGAAAGGGAAAGCAGTTGCCGCAGCAGCAATCAATATATAAACAATAATACAATCGACAGCTTAGTGTCACCTGTATCAGTATCGACATTTGCATAATAAAGAATATTTCTTTATAGAATGGGTACCATGGCAAATATTTCTATTTTGACAAGGTATTACAGCTGAATAAATGTGTGTGTGTATATATATATATATATATATATATATATATATACACACACATACATCAGCAGCTGTAATACCTTGTCAAAATAGAAATATTTGCCATGGTACCCATTCTATAAAGAAATATTCTTTATTATGCAAATGTCGATACTGATACAAAAAAATGTGTGTGTGTATATATATATATATATATATATATATATATATATACACACACATACATCAGGTTTGCCAACATTTTAAAGCTTCCCTCCGGGAGTTCTGCAAGGGTGATAGGGCTTAATGTTACAATTCATGCAAATCGCGTCATTAGGCCCTGCCCCTGTCCATCGCAACTGAAATCGCTAAATCGCTAGTGTTCCGAGGGGTGGGTGGGGCTTAATTCCATCATCAAGTCCCGCCCATCCCTAGTAACTCTAGGGATACAGTTGTGATTAACAGGGAGGCGGAACTTGCAGGAGATTTGATGGCTCTCCCAGGATACCCGGAAAACTGCCCAAATTTCAGTTTGACATGTATCTTACAACAATACTACTGGAGATGATACTCCTGATGTGAAACTACATTTTTGACTTCCTATGACACCACATCTTAATGTAGATGCTGCATTTCATAAATAATGCTGGGTACACATTTCCACATCTCCTGACAAAACAGGGACGTGACACACTGCTAAAACCTTGGGTTCAGATCATTTATCGACACTATGCTATTCTTATGGTATTTTCACAGCATGGCAGATCTGCTGTGCAACAAACCAATACTATTACTGGTCAGCAGGCTTTCTGGACCCTTGTGTCAGCATTTTAACAAATTGAATACAGCATCCACACTATATAATTATCAGACCAATCAATTGTATAATATGCACCCAACTTTACACTTGCATAAATTGAGTCTGCTTCAGTCTTGGTAGTTATATTTGATGGTGGCTGGTGGCATATCATATATTTACAAATATGTGTAAGGAGTGTTCCTGCGTTTTATTTTACAGATAGAATGGTTTAGTCTGTTACTGGTTAATGGCAGTGTTGCTGAGGTAATTTCTTTCCTTTGTTTCTGTGGCTAGCAGATTACCCCTGCCTTTCATGCACCTGTTTACATTAATCTATAAATTGATCTGAGCAACTTCCATTTTGTGTGTATACCGTTTGGGAGCTTGTCTGGGAGCAGCAGCTGAGAGGGGGTGTTGTTCCACAGCAGCTATTTTGGAGGATTTAAGGGGTATATATACCAAAGAGAAATGACCTGGCACTCGCTGTCTCACAAAAAAGTTACTCAGAGATGTAACTTTAGTTCAAACGTTTCAGTACAGAAAATGGAGGTTGCTCAACTCAATTTATAAGGTAATTATTCAGCAGGTGCTGTAAGGAGAATGAAGTTTACAAAAATACAAAAAAGCTCCAGCACTCTTGCAACTATCTAGCAACTAACCATAACTTTCTATCTTTAAAATAAAAGTCAGAGATTTAGTTACATACAGCTGCAGATATATGATAAGCCACCAACTACTTACAAGGCTTCACTGTTTTGGTGGTCCTAACTCTAAAACTGTCAGAGCTCCAACTTTGGGTCATATATCGTGTATTTTTAAATTGAGGGCTCACCCCCGCAGAGGTCCCCAAGTCTCCAAAACAGCTACTCTGAAACAGCACTCCCTGTCAGCTGCTATCCCAGCCTCGCTTTAAAACAAACACACCTCTGCCGGGGATGAGCTCTCAATTTAAAAATACATGATATATGAAAAAATACATTAATACATTAAATTAGAAAAATAAAGTACAGTATAAAAAAAAAAGCCCCACTTACCTGCTCTACTGGGGTCCATTCTTTTAACCCTTGGGAGGGAGGGCTTGGTAAAAAAAACTATGTGTGAACGTTGCAACTTATTTCCTGGCGCTAATGACAGGTCTACTGTCATTGGGGCATATTTATATCCTTGGGGGAATGTTCCTACGGGATGCGAGCCCCCGAATTGACCTCTGATACTTTCCTCCAGGATCTCTGTGAGAGAAGATTTGAAAAGTTGGCAACCCTGATCTATTGCCTGTGGTATTGAGGGGAAAATATGCCTTTTTGCAGATGACACCAAGATATGTAACCGGGTAGACACGCCAGGTGGGTTACAGAAAATGAAGGATGATCTAGGTAGACTGGAGGAATGGTCAAGAGTGTGGCAACTGCAGTTTAATGCCAAAAAATGCAAAATCATGCACTTAGGACATAAAAACCCAAAGGCTTAATATTTCCTTAATGGCATTACATTAGAATCTACCGAGGAGGAAAGGGATCTAGGAGTCATTATTTCCAGTAACTTGAAGGTAGCCAATCAATGTAACAAAGCAATGAAAAAGGCAAGTCAGATGCTTGGTTGCATAGGGAGAGGAATTAGTAGCAGAAAGAGAGAAGTAGTGATGCCCCTTTATAAATCATTGGTACGCCCTCACCTAGAATACTGCGTTCAGTTCTGGAGGCCATATCTCCAGAAAGACATAAATACATTAGAGACTGTGCAAAGAAGAGCAACTAAAATGGTCCATGGCCTTTGTAACAAATCATACCAAGAAAGGCTAGAGGAACTAAACATGTATAGCTTGGAGCAGAGAAGGGAGAGGGGGGACATGATAGCAGCTTTCAAATACATCAAGGGTTGTGACCAGCTAGAGGAGGGTACCATTTTTCAAAAGAAAAGGTGTAATAGAACACGAGGGCATGGATACAAACTGGAGGGTGGTAGATTCAAAGAAAATGTGCGAAAAAATTACTTCACTGAAAGGGTGATAGATAAATGGAATATTCTCCCATCTGAGGTGGTTGAGGCCAATACAGTAGAACAATTTAAACATGCTTGGGAAAAATATAAGGGTATCCTAAATTAAAACCCAAATTGAGGGTAAATAGGGTCTAGGGTCAGTATAGTTTTCAATAAACAAATGGGCAGACTAGATGGGCCATGTGGCTCTTATCTGCCGTCACTTTCTATGTTTCTATGTTAAACTCTGTACACAGGTATAGATTACCCCACAGTCTTAAAATGCACTTCTCGTAGAGCTGCTGAGCCAAGTGTTCAGATTAATGTTTCACAAAAACATCTGGGGAGGTCAAGGAAGGTATTTCCGGAGCCCACAATTTACAAGGTTGAACCCAAAATTTTTCCACATCTAATGAGGGACCCTCGCTGTTTAAAGTTCCTTGGAATGTGGCAAATATGTGTAACTAATATTTCAACATTTTATTTTACAGATAAAATGGCATTGTTATTTACTGGTTAATGCCAATATGGCATTTATATACCTTTGTTTCTATCCCTGCTTTTCTTGCACCTGTCTATATTTATACCTATAAATTGATTTGAGTAACCATCATTTCGTAACCACTATTTTATACTGTGTTACAATACATGGGCTATAATAAAACTCCCTCAGGTACATAGTTAATCTTGAATAAAGTGTTCTAAACCCCACCTCACACTCAAATTATTAGTGCATTAGTGCATTCATCTTAATCCTGCTTCTATCAAATCCAGCTAAAACAACAGTTGTATCTCGTGTATTTAGCATTGAGATAAAGGAGACATTTTATTGGGTATTACTCATCCATGTATGCTGCTGTATCTGCAAACTGGAATGAAGAGGTAATTATTACGGCTTCTAAAATCATCCAGGTCTGAAAAATACTCTACTCTACTCTTACTTTCCTGCACAATAGGCAGGAGGCAGAAGAGAGAGCTGTATTTCACCTGAACAATTGATTTAAATGCACAAATGAAGATGTCATGAGCTGGTTGTTTATTATTGTTTCAGGATTTGGAGGAGTGAAAGCTTAAACTAAGCTGGAAGGAGGTTAAACTTCCTGTCTGGGATCAGGCACGACCCCCAAACTCCCCATTGGGTCTAGTGCAGGGGGGGGAGGAGTAGTGAGGTTAGATTAGGTTTAAAATCCCCTGGGGGGTGGGGGGAAGTCCTCTTCCTTTAGAAAATTGTTCCAGGAGAAGGTGGTCTAGGGATCTAGTTCCCCCTTTAAGCGGATAAGTACCTGTTTTACCTGTTTTAATTCCATTCTTACCTTCTGGTG
>WWET01004556.1:93332-103374 GCA_011038615.1 Limnodynastes dumerilii | reverse complement strand
GTAAGCTAAGCAAATCAAAGATATATCCCTGCATGTAAAGAATACAATTAAATTAATTCCCCCTGCAATCAACATGGTTTTGCCCAGGAGTGACTTTAAGTTCTTATTTTAAGAAGTAAGTGTGAANGTAAGCTAAGCAAATCAAAGATATATCCCTGCATGTAAAGAATACAATTAAATTAATTCCCCCTGCAATCAACATGGTTTTGCCCAGGAGTGACTTTAAGTTCTTATTTTAAGAAGATTCTTAAGTGTGAATCAGGTCCTTAATTACAAGCTCCTTCTTAAGTTTGGATCTAGCCCAAAGTGCTTATAGAAAAATAAAAGCATGAGGCAACAGATACATTACTGAAAGTAGAGAGTGTGACAGAGCATAATACTGTTACATTATAGCTAAACAGAATGGAATTGTTGACATATTCTTTAACATATTACCACCCCCTGAGTATCCTATTGTCAGTCCTATCATATCAAAAACATATAAACCTTTAAACACAGTACAAGAAGCCACCTAGAGAAAACAATATTACATTGGTTATCTTTTTTGCATGGAAATGAATGCTAATGCTACATAACAACATGGCTGCTTTAGCAGTGACATGACATAATATAACAGATAACTGAATTTACAGAACATTATCAATTACATAGCAAATCCCCCCTCCCCTGCCAACTGCCCCCTGTGGTCATGAAGGGGCTGATCCAGGGTTTGAGATTAAAACAGAAGCAAGTGGAGACCTGAGCAAAAACCATGTTACACTGCGAGGGAAGTCAAATTTATACTGTGAAAACAGAATTAGAGTTGAGGTGAAGCGTCCTAGCTCACTCTATAGAACAAACATAAACCTAAACAGTATGTGAGTTCTACATGCAATCGCACAGTATTCTCTCTGCATGCACATAATAACAATGAATGTGCAGCCTCACATTGCAACATGGTTTTGCTCAAACATACACTGGTGCCTGTGTTGTGCCCACGCTCTCTTACTCTGGATCAGCCCCGGAGTGGAGGAGACAACTTAAGGGGTAGGTGCATTAGCTCAACAATAAAATGCTTTTACATTCCTAAAAAAAAAAAGTATAATACATTTTCTACCCTGCCATTACAAAATGGTTTGACCAGCAAATTCACAGGAATGCACAGAATTCCATCTATTTCATTCTTAGAATAGTGAATTACAACCCCAGTGCACATCCTTTAGTATGAAGGCTCTAGAGTTAGTAGAAAATGGTAGTAAATTTTGATTCTAAGTAAACCATTTTCTAATGTCAAGGAGACAAATAGTGCTTTCTTTTTCATATGGCACAAGAATTCTGAACAAGGTCATGTAATCTATTAGCCCTTAATTTTATCTCCACACTTTGCATATGCCTTCCCCTGCAGTGTAAAGGGTTTTGCCAAGGTGCAAATGTGCTCCATTTCTGGACTCTGAATCCACCACTATGTTAGTAGGTTTACCACAGCTAACATAATGATGCTATTTAGTATAAAAATCCACACAGGTTAAATCAAACATATTTTGAACCATATCTTATATTGTTTTCCAAGAAGATCAAAAATCCTACTCTTAATCAAACCTTTAAACTGTGTGCAGTTTTATTGCCAAAGTGAAAATGATTCATGGTTATAGAATAAACTATTTGTACATTACGTGATGCCATCTACAGTAATTCTCAGACATGGCAATGGGTTAAATGTCCACAGGTATATTCATACTTGTTGCATTACAAGTAAATAGACAGAACACTAGCGAAACAATTAAAGACCAGTAAAAGTTAATGACAAAGAGTTATTAGCAAACAAGTAAGCAGTAAGTAAAAGGTTCAAAAGAGAATTAGAAGAACGAGTCCTATATACATTTGGAAATGGAATTTAAAATAAACAACACCTCACAAAATACAAAAGAAAAAGTAAACATATAAAAGAATTAGGGACATCTTGTTAGATAAGACAAGTAGTGAGCATTACATTTGCAAAAACATGAATAAAGTGAAAACATAAGGGAACATAATATGTAGCCATAGAGCAATTATTCTTAGTTGCACCAAACAGTCAGTCCCAAACAAAGTCCTAGATTAAAATTACATAACTTTTTCATTGTTTTAAACACCACCCCGACTGTTGGTAGTTTCCACCCCTAAGGGTGGTAGGCCTTTCTCGGGTCCACTGCCTGTTACCCAGTGATAGCAGTCAGTAACACTACGGGGTTTTGTTTCACCTCCACAACGTGTACAATAGACAATCCCTAGTGCCAACATGATCACTAGAAAAACACAAAGAGGTACAAGTAAGGCCACCACTAGCCACCGGTTATCCCTCTTTCCCCTGGATTCTTGGGATGGGTTTGATGAATTAGATAGTAAAATTGCATCAGCATTATTGTTGGTGAGTGTGAGTCCTGGTGAAGACATAGTATTCATGCTTGTATCTACTTCCTTTTCTGGTATTTCAAGAGCTGGTAGATGGTCATTAACCATACGTCTATTGGGAACCACTGTTGATAACTTGGGAATTTCCCATGAAGCTTTAATGGTTTCATATTTTAAAGTTGTGTGAACATCAGTTGTTACTTTTGCCCCTAACCAAAGATTAGCTCCTGATTTTTCAGTTGAAGCGAACATTGTTGGGTCTGTTGAGGGCAACAAATTAACTTTTTCAGATGTTGTTTGGAAAGTGGTTCCTCTAACATTAAACATATATCGTGTGCTTTGCTCTGGCAATACACTAGGTGCATTTGTTATTTCCAAATGGATTTCTGAATTTGGCGAAGGTGTCGTTATCCCTACAATATCGTCCTGAGTAGGCAACATGGTTGTTGTTGCCTCAACAAAAAGAGTTGTTGGTTTGTCTGTCTCAGTATCTGAAGTTGTTTCTGTCAATTCTTGCCAATACCAACCTTCAGTCGTTGTGTCTATGACTCCCATTTCTGGCTCAAAAGCATCTTCAAGTCTGGTGACAGGTAGATTTGGTTCATATTTATGTTCTCTAAGGTCTACTGGCTTGCAGCTCACACGATCCATATCTAGCTCATAGCCTTCACTACAAAAGCATTCAAAGCCCCCCACATAGTTCACACACATTTGCTGGCACATTTGAGCAATTCGACACTCATCTATATCCACACAATGCTCATGATCATCCTCTGATACAGCAAATCCCAGATCACAAGAACAGGTGTATGAGCCAAGGGTATTTTGGCAAGAGTGTTCACATGTCTCATCATCCTCACATTCATCGACATCCACACAACTGTGTTCATCAGTGGCCAGTTCATATCCTTCTGGGCATATGCATTGGTATCCTTTGCCACCAGTTACAGACCCTACACACTGATATTGACATGGGCACCCATGTGCTTCAAAACCAATATCATCCTCTGGCTCACAGGATCGCCCATCTAGCTGAAGAATATATCCTTCTTCACAAGCACAAACACCTCCTTGGCACAGCTGTTGACAGCCTTGGCAATGCAATTCCTCAGGGCTTTGGCACAGAGGCTCATCCTTGTTCCACCCAACAGTGCCATCTTCCTTCAACATGCACAAAACAGATATACCTGGTTGCTGTCTTTCACAGGTAACCACCGCCACAGTGCCAAATGGCAACACATCAAGCCATGTTCCCTGGTATCCAAATGGTACAGAATAATGAACTGTTTCTTCAGACAAAGCTGAACACATTCCTTGGTAGCGAAACTTGCATACAAAACCATCTACAGGCAATGTACAAGAGCCTTCTAACCATTTAAAATCATCTTCTGGTTTACCATGTCCCAGACCTATAGCCACACACCTAGGAGCTGAACAGGAACTGGGTGGCCCTGCTGAAACTGGCTGAGACACCCAGTTAGTAAATGCTGTGTCTTGATCCCCAGTAGTCCAGGTGAAGCCACGCAAAGGTTTCTGAGGTGCACATTGTCTGGGCTGACGTTGTAAGCCTATCCAAAGCCGCACTTGCAGGTCTCCTTCACTGCGGGAACCTGCTGATGAGGTAAGGAGTTGCTCAACCAAAGCAGCTTCCTGAGCATTTTTGACAGTTGCTAAGTTGCCACCTCTCTCCCGGCAAGCTCTCCAAGACTCAAGGAAAGTCCGTCGCTGATAAAGGACAGCATAGCATGAGTCACCTGGACCACAGAGGGCATCATGTTCTCTAAGTTCACTAGACAGTGAAAGAGACAGGAAAATCAGAACATCAAGAGTGAAAATTAACAGGAGTTTTGTGCTTCTTTTTGCCATGTTGTTTGCTCTTTGTAAATAATATACAGTTTTTTCTTCAACTTTCAACAGGTTCTTTTTAAGAATTGTCTCTTTAGGTCAGCTTTTCCACTGATTGGTTGTCTCACACTGGTCAAAACTTTTGTTGTAGGTGCTCTTTTATGCAAGGTTAATAAGTCTTCATTCCAAAAGTCCTTATAAGTAAGTGTATGAATATCATTCTCACAGTCTTTCCCGAGGTTCCATCCTATTTTGTGTCTCTGAGCAGTTGTATTTGTTTTCCTCTGACAGTTTCAAAGCTTTTTCTTTATTATTTTTGCATAGGTCTTCTTTTATATAATCACTTTGCTTTCATTCTCATTGACAGCCATCCATCATACGTCAGCTTCTTTGAAAAGAAGTTGTCATTCCCCTGTTCTTCCTCTGATATCTGCTTTAACTGTCTGCAGACTAATGCTTTTTACAGAGAGGAGAGTATGAAATGAAGCACTACTTCTATTAATCTGCCTGTGCATTTGGGAGGGAGGTCTCTCTCTCTTTCACTCTCCCACATGTTCTCTTCTCCCTCCCCCTCTTCATCCTTGTATGGACAAACTTTGTTTCTATCCATTTTTTTTTATTTTTTTTCCTCTCCCCTGTTTTACTCCTGGTTTCAGACCCCCTGAGATCTTGCAAATATTTTGTTCCTGGCAGAGAAAAAGAAAGCAAGTAGAGGTGGGAGGCTTGGGGGAAAAAGAATAGGGAAAAGAATGAATCATAGAAAAAGACTGGGGTGCTGGAAAGATATAAGAAACAGTATAGGAAACAAAAGAGAGAAGTGATTACAGACAGTCAGAAGAACATTACCGTGTAATATTTTGCAGATCAGTGACATATTAGAGAGTTATGTGAAAGACTACAGAGGACCAGACCTGGAAATGTAACATGCAGCATCAATAAAAGCACTAAGATTGTGCAGATTAACACAGTTTAAACTGAAAAGTTAAGCATTAACAATTTCTGCTTTAATGAATGATGTTCCCTTGCTTATCTTACTATGCGTATTTTAAAGGCAGAATTATATTTACTGTATATTTCAATGCAATTATGTTTGTAGTGTAGATGAAATCAGGAAGTAAAATCTTTGGATATTGTAATATTGAGCCAGATCCAGACCTACGTTCAGTTTACGTTTCAACGCGTAGCGTATTTACGCTAATTACTATGCACTCCCCTAGGCACTCACCTCGGTCGTACGTATTTTTGCTGTATTACGCTTTCCAAACCCTACCTTAACTTTTCCAAGCGTAACTGCAGTCGGCCGTAATGGCTGCCCATACATACGCGCCTAAGAGCGCCCATACTGTATGATTTAAATGCCTCACCCCGCCTCCGAAGCGTAATTACGGGTGTCTTTTGACTGGCACGCCCCTTCGTCCATAGTAACATCTGCAGCGCGCAAAACTGTGTTTTTACAACTCAGGCTAGCGGAAATACACTTACAGTCGTAGCTCCAGATCTGGCCCATTGTGCATAAGAATAAAATAAAAGCAATTGCACAGGTAAACAATTCATATAAAAACAATAATAAAAATACTGTATATAATTGTGGAATTCATACCCAGAGGCAAATAAGGTGTTAAGTATAATCACTCACAAATCTCCTATTTCTACTCTATACATTTTTTGGGATCCTGAAAAAATTCCTTCCATGGTTTGTTTTATTCCTTTGGGGGAATTGTACATAGCTTTACCTATAATTGCTTGCAGACGGCAAAGCCCAGGACAGTCACAGAAAAAAGCCATAACGACAGGAGTCAGCGAAAATAGCTGAGGCTACTAATGATGTCATGACAGACACACATGTAATAAGATAATGACGAGTTCTAAATGAAAGCAAAGGGACTTAATAAAAGTGACATGGTTAGTCAAAGGTCTACGAGGAGCATAATTAACTAAAAACAACCATATCATGCCGTCATTTCACAGGTTACAAATATATTCAGAAAAACGTTCAAATGGGTTTTTGTTTTTTTTAACAGTTTATTAATATGAAGACAGAAATGGGGATGTGGTTGTCTGTCCGGCTAAATGGCGGCTATATAATTATCGAAATTCTCAGCAAAATTAAAATTGCTATTGGGGACGGGGGCCTATTTTGATCTGTTTCCAATAGCGACAGGCTGCAGTTGCTGCAGCAGGCTAAGGTAAGGTTACGGGCTTAAAAGAAAGGTTAGGGTTAGGCTTTGAACATGGAGGGTTAGGATAAAAGACTTACCTTTTGATGCAGAAATCTTTGCAGTCTCAGCACTGCCACTTCTTAAAATGTATACTGCCGGCAGTTACCATTTGATTGCCTGTCGGAAAACAGACCATTATGCTGGCAAGCCACACCCATTAAATGTAACTGCAGCTATACAATCATTGATATTTTTCTTTATAATACTTGTAAATTTAGACAAAACATTCTGGTGATAAATAAATAAAACTGCTTTTTGAGCTTTGTAATTCTTCTGAGAATTCTGAGACGTCATTTGGCAGTGATAACCAAAAGAACGGATGCCTTTAAAATGACATTATGCAGCAAAATACTTGTAGAAAAAAAAGAAATCTATGATTTGATTATTGTGTCAGAGAACAGTACAAGAAGTCTCCATGAGTGTTGTTTGGTAAAATCATCCAAACATTCTGAACAGATTTAAGTGTTTTAGAAACCAGTATAACAAGTTACACATTCACGTGTCACATCTACAGTATGACATATGTCAATATAAAGGATCTTTCCCCAAATGTTGGGAACATATTTACTATTCTATAACTTACAAACATTTTTTGTTAGGGGGAATTAAGGCTGATGTGCATAGACTATAGCTTCCCTGTACAAACTGTTACAGATCGATTAAGTAGTTTCCATATCGTTCGGTTGGTAAATGCCAAACCTTAATTACTTAGAAGTTTGCAGGCAAAGAACTCTTTGAGGCAAAGAACTGTTGCCAATACAAACCTCACCACAACACCCCATGCCCAGCCCAACCCAACCCCTGATCAGTGCTCCCAGCACTTTCGGGAGCTCAGCCCTGTACAGAGCACTGTGTTTTTTGTGCATGTATCTTATGGGGAGTGTTTCAACTATGCCCATCTAGAAATTCTGTGCTTGAGTGTTATGTAAAAAAAGGGTTACACAAATTAAATATTAAAGTATATCATCTTTAAGTCTGGTATTATCTGTGAAAAAGATATATTAGTGTGTGAGAACTGCCCATGGTTCTCTCTGTTTATGGATTCTATATTGCATCACACATCTGCTGATATCCACGTCCAATAGTTCACAAATCCTGTATCGGTGCCCCACAGGTCACTTTCCTCCGAAATGGGAGGAAAGAAATAGATGCAGGTAAGGAAGCAGGGCTTAATGACACAATTTATGCAAATCACGTCATTAAGCCCCGCCCCTGTCCATCGCTACTGCAATTCTTAGTGTATCTTGGGGTGGGCAGGACTTGATGACGTCACTTTCATCATCAAGCCCTCCATCGTTTCGTGGACTCCAGGATTCTGTGATCTGACTCAGGAGCCACTGGGTTGTTGATAGGATACAGGAAATAAGGGGTTTTGATGTAGGCAGGGCCGGCGTCAGAAAACAGCCGCGGGGCCCAGCCCCCATGTAACATCATTGGTGACATCACATATGGGTGGGCTGCCTACTACTGAGCAGCTCTGCTGCAGAGCTAGGTAAGTATCGGTGGTCCCCATCAGCTCCCGGCCTGGGACAATAGCCCCTGCTATCCCCCCCTGATGGCGGCCCTTGCTCATTGGCTGATTCATGAGGAGAGGCACAAGAAGAGAATGATGATAGGAGGACACCAGGAACAAAGTTAATCACTAGGAACCTCAGTGGAGGCACACTGAGGAGAAGGCCACAAGAAAAACTGTAGAGAATCTGCAGTGGTGATTAGAGCAGTGACCACTGTGATGATGGTTATAGCCTGAACAGCGGATACTGTGGAGATGATTAGTGCTGAGCAGTAGGCATTGCGATGGTAGTTGTACCATACTGGGAGCAGAAGACACATGATAGGGAATATTGGGAGTTGGGAACACGGGATAGGGAATACCGGGAGCTGGAGACACATAATGGGGAGGCTGGAGAGACATGATAGGGAATACAAGGAGCTGGAGACACATGAATGATAAGATACTCTATATTGTTATTAGGATTCAGTTGGAATTGTATAGCGGAAACTAGAATACTGTTTGTATGGTAAAGTGGTGACTATGATTTGCTTTCTTTTATTGTGGTTACAATATTATGTTTTATGATGCTTACAAGCTTACTACAATCTAGGAAAGTCACTGGTGTTAATTATTAAATTGTTAAACAGAAGGGCACAAATTTAATGTTTGCAGGGGGCGCAAACACCCTAGTAACGGTCTTGCATACAGGTCATATAACCAGATCCTAAGATCCTAAACTATATACGCTAGCGATTTTACGTTAGCCGCTGGCGTAGAAGCGCCCATTAGTACTTACTATGCATGCGTGCAGCAGATGTTGCGGCACGTAACTCAGAGCGTAAGAGCCAGGCACGTACTTCAGTGTAACTATGTACGAAGGGGCGTGTCAGCCATATGACACCCGTAATTACGCTTCGGAGGCGGGCAGAGGCATTTAAATCGGGACCTATGGACGTGCTTAGGCGCGTCATTACGGCCATCGGGAGTTACGCTTGGAAAGTTAAGGGAGGGTTTGGTAGGCATAAGACGGCCAAAGTACGTGCATACAAGGGGAGTGTCAAGGGGAGTGCATAGTAAATACTCTAGCGTAAATACGCTACACTACGAAACGTAACTGAATCGCAGTTCTGGTTTTACCCCATACTTATTAACAATAATACAACTCGAGCACAAGTGTAGATCTGTACAGAGAGAGAGAGAGAGAGAGAATGCAATTCAAATGCACATGCAATTACCTGGATGGCTAAACAAGTATGGCACGTAGCTGAAGGGCACAGCAACCAAACTTAATGCTTAATGATACAAGACCATATTTTGGGCTGAATCCAGTCCAGACTTAAGAAGGAACTTGAAATTAAGAGAGGAAGGTTACACCTGGGCAAAACCATGTTGATTGCAGGGGGAGTCAAGTTAATTGAATACTTTGCATGCAGGGAAATATCTTTGAATTGCTTGCTGCACACAGATACTGACCAGCTTTAGTATTACACTGTTATTAGACTTGGGACAGGAAATATCACCTCTCAACTCTAATACTGTTTGCAACAGATGAAATATGACTCCCCTGCAATCAACATAGTTGAACCCAGGAGTAACTTTCCTCTCTTAGGCCCTGATTCAGAGATTGAAAATAAGAACTTAAAAGTTACAGGATAGTCCATTTTCATTTGTTGCAACAGTATTATAGTTAAAAAGTGATGTTTCCCAGCTCAAGTCTAATTAGCAGTTTAAAAGTGAAGCTGATCAGGTATCTGTGTGCAATAAGTAAAAGCAAAGCATTCTCCCTGCATGCATAGAATAAAATTAACTTGACTCCCCCTGAAATCAACATGGTTTTTCCCAGGTGTAACTTTAAGTTCTTATTTTCAGTCTCTGAATCAGGCCCTTAATTTCAAGCTCCATCTTATGTCTGGATCCAGCCCATATTGAGTAAGTGCAGGGAAGTACACTGCAATGCAGGGTTGCCGACTTTCCCGGAATGTCCGGGAGACTCCCGAAATTCGGGCAGCACTCCCGGTATCCCGGGAGAGCCAGCAAAACTCCCGCAAGTGACTACCAGCTATCAATTACTACTGTAATCCCTAGCGTTACTAGGGGTGGGCGGGGACTGTAT
>WWET01004556.1:2791-13502 GCA_011038615.1 Limnodynastes dumerilii | reverse complement strand
GTAGCGCCTTATAAATAAAGAATAATAATAATAATAATAATAATAAATGGAGCGTCCGCAAGGACGTGCCTACACCCTCAGGTAATAATTACTTCCATCCAACTAGGTCAAAGACCTTTTGTAACATCTTAACAGACCTAGCGAAGACACCAGCGCTAGTAACTCCTCTGACTAGGACGCAGCTGTCACAATAGGAGATCCACTCCAATTAGCAAATACATACAACAAAAAATATAGAGACAGCGCTGTGATGTCAGAGCATTAACCAAAAAGGTACCATTAACTCACAATGGCTGAAAGAGAGAACACATCTTCTTTAAAAACAAACGATTTATTTGAACATTAATAATTATAACAACAATAAAATTCAATATGGCTTAGAAACAATTTATACTATATTAGCATATATTGCCTGGATATAGATGTATAAATACAAGCTGACTGCCACTGAAACAATTTAGCAAGGTTAAAGCCGAGTAAAAGTAGCAATGCTGGAATATACTGCAAGCCGCTAGAAGATGACTAGCAAGGGAGATTAAGTGTAAAGACAATCCGGAATTAAGACTAAATCTAATAGAGTTGCTTTTTAGTGTGGCTAGGAATCGGACAGTCTTACTCAAACATGTGGGAGATGAAATTCGTAGAAACAATCCACACAGAGCACAGTTGGAGATGAGCGTCCAGGTTAGTGAACGTCAGTGTACCCTCAAACCAACCTAAGAGCTATGTATATTTCTAAAAACAATGTCATACCAAAATCTGAGAGATGCACCCCACCCGGTCTGTATAAACTTTCATTGTCAAAGCGGAACCTTTTCGTGAGAGATCACCTTTCCAGCATGCTGCAATAAACACACCTTAACAGAACGATAAACTTTCCTCCTGACTTTGTCCATTGCCTTACCATTCGCAGAATACCTCCAGATTATGTCTGACCACAACCAAGTTATGCTGGGCCAAAATGTAAACGCTAAGCACATGTAATTTTTGATCTTCCATGACAATTCAACTGCTGGAATGTCAGGACACCCATACACAAGAATATCCCGAGCCAAGCGTTCCAAAACATTAGTTCAAGTTAACCCACTTACACCCTTCCACAAAATGTCTAACCCAGATGGGGATGGAAGGTTAGTATTCGCGACATAACGCCCTGCCCAAAACACATAGGAGTGGCCAAACCCAAACCACCCTACGCCTCAGGACGACCGCTGTAAGGAAAGACAAACAAAACCATGAGTAAAGTATTGTGATAAAATAAATGTTAATTACATAGACCATGACAACCAAACATATATAACATTCTATCTGGGATATGTGTGCAGAGTGCCAACGGTCCCTGGCGAAGGAGAAAAACCTCCATTATCACCTGGGCCAGACTATATATATGACTACGGGGAACTACTTATGCCACAGGTATCAAGAGGAAAAAATCCCCCACACCTGGTGCAACGAGCCAGCTACAAGGCTAATCCTTGGAACCAATCCGGTCCGCGGCGCGGGGAGAAAAACAAGGAGCAACTATCTAAACAAATTAAACCTTAGAACTTTGGTAAATGACTTCCTCACCTGGTGGCCCAGATGGTGCGGACCTGTCCAGATCCCCATGCACCACCGTGGGCAACGTTCACACGTAAGCTTTGAATGCCTTCAATTTCCAGCGTCCGATTCATTTTATGGTGTCCACAGGAAGGCCTTGCACTGCTTGCTGATGATTCTGCACCAATACGGAATGAGTGTATTCCATAATCCACGGGGTCCAGTCCTAGTTGTCTCAGCGTTCTCTGAAAGACAACTGTAAACTGGTAGCGGGACAGTGGCACATAGTTGTTATGCACAAACCATACTGGGCAAACATTAGGTCTCACCTTGGTGAATTCTCTCCCCAAGGCTACGGGGCAAACCTTTTTATCAGGGTGTCTAGCCAACTCTACCCACTTTCCTTTCCTTGTCTGGTCAGTTTTGCCTCTATGAATTTTACAATGTATGATGTAGTCATGTACTTGTCATGTACTGTCTTGGTAAGAAGGCCTGTTGAGCTTGAGGTTTTGGATGACGCCACCAATTCACCAATGCGGAATGCCCCCGCGAAGGCTAAGCTGAACGCCGCGTAAAACAGCAGCATCTCATAGTCATCACTGGCTACTGACGCCACTACTTCCATGATCCTTTTTAAACAATAAACAGAAATGGGGCATCTGGAGTNGGGGGGGGGGGGGGGGGGGGGGGGGGGGGGGGGGGGGTTTGGTCTAGCCCTTCCCCAGCATTTGAGGCCTTAGTGACCAGAAAATCTTTTGTTATGTCTGTTTCCCCTGCAAGGTTGCCACTGAAGGCGATACCTGCGAGGGTGGAGTAAATGTGTCACAGACTATATTCACGCCTCATAAATGATGTAGTCATGTACTATCACATTCTTGGTAAGAAGGCCTGTTGAGCTTGAGGTTTTGGATGACGCCACCAATTCACCAATGCGGAATGCCCCCGCGAAGGCTAAGCTGAACGCTGTGTAAAACAGCAGCATCTCATAGTCATCACTGGCTACTGACGCCACTGCTTCCATGATCCTTTTTAAACAATAAACAGAAATGGGGCATCTGGAGTCCGGGGGGGGGGGTTGGTCTAGCCCTTCCCCAGCCTTTGAGGCCTTAGTGACCAGAAAATCTTTTGTTATGTCTGTTTCCCCTGCGAGGTTGCCACTGAAGGCGATACCTGCGAGGGTGGAGTAAATGTGTCACAGACTATATTAACGCCTCATAAATCCATAGATGCAATTCTGCAGGTTTGGGGCCGTCCTACCATGAGTTCTACAATATTGTGACCAGTTCGCCCAGGCAGCCCGATATCTCTGCCTTGTTGTGGGGGCTAGTGACTGCAGCGCAAGTTCTTCTATGCTAGGCCGGCCACCTGCCAAACAGAGACAGGGCACAGCATGCTATTTAACTCCGCTTCTGGCGTAAGTCGTTTAAATCTGGACCAATAAAACCTAGAGAGAGCGTCGGCAAGTCCGTTGTCCATCCCAGGGACGTGTGCAGTCCGAAAGTTGATGTTAAACTCCAGGCGACGTAACACCAGCTGCCTGAGTAAACGTACAACCCAAGGTGACGACACTACCTGTAGGTTGATGGCCTGCACCACTCCCATGTTGTCACACCAAAAAACTACATTACGGTTCTGGAGGCGACTCGCCCAAAGCTCAACTGGCACTATAATTGGGAACAGTTCCAGTAACAATACATTTTTTGTAAAACCGTTTGCATGCCAAAATGCTGGCCAGGCCCCCGTGCATCATGCACCCTGGAAGTATGTTCCTGAAACCTGCCCCTCCAGCTGCATCCGTCAAAAGCTGTAATTCTTGGCTGGAGACAGCCATATACATACCCCATTAAAACCCTCCAAGAATAGATCCCACACGCCAAGATCCGCCTTCAGATCCTTGGAGAGCAGGACCCGCGCTCGTGGGTTGTTAAGCCCAGCTGTTGCGCTAATCTACGGCAGAAAATCTTACTGAAGGGAATCACCCGGCAAGCAAAACGGAATGACCCCACCAGAGATTGCATTTTAGCAAGGGATATTCTACTGGTGTTTAAGGTTGTTTGAATCAGGCTATGAAGATGGCCAATCTTATCTTCTGGGAGGCGGCATAGTCCGGTGTTTGAATCTATCTCAATCCCGAGATATGATAGTCTGGTCGTCAGACCCTCCGTTTTATCATGGGCTATTGGCACACCTAGGCTTTGAAACATGTCCTGAATAAACGAAAGCAAGTGCTGAAAGGTGTTGGTACCAGCGGGACCCACCACCACCAAAAAGTCATCCAGGTAGTGTGCCACTCCGTCAACACCTGAACCATCCACAATGCCCCAATGCAGGAAACTGGTGAATGCCTCGAAGTAGGCGCAAGACACCGAGCAGTCCATTGGCAAGCATTTATCTATGCAAAAAGCCTGTTTAAACATAAAACCCCGAAAAGACGCAGGGTGAAGCGGAAGGAGCCGGAAGGCTGATTCCACATCAACCTTAGCCATCAGGGCCCCTTTCCCTGCCTTTTGAACTAGGGCCAGTGCGGAGTCAAAGGATTGATAAACAACCCAGGAACAGGTCTGGGGAATGGCGTCATTTACTGATGCACCCAGCGGGAATGACATGTGTTGAATTAAAAGTCCGGGTGGCGCGGACTGTGGAGGAGGATACCCGTTGCCACTCTGCACAAGGACCGGTGTCTGCGAGGGGTGTCTGGGATTAATGAGGGAGAGGAGGCTGGGGAGTCCCTGAGGCGGGCGGGGGGGTGGATGTTCCTCCTGGGAGGCGGGATGGTACAGGTTGGCTGGATACAGTAAATTATAGGGGATAAGTGACTGAAAGGCAGGGGTGGTAGGGGGGAGGGATGAAGAATGGAGGGAGGGAATGGGTGGGTGGTATGAGGAAAAAGGAGTAGAGGGAATGAGACTAATAGAGCGTAAAAGAGGTAGATAGGAGCTATAGAAGATAGTGAAAGAGAGATAAAAGATGACAAAAGGACAGAAAAAAAGGAATAAGGAATAACGGGCACTTCTCTTTCTTCAGCAGAGATCCAGGAGACTGCAGAAGAAATCCAGGAAGAAGAAGGCCAAGGCCCCCAGACACAAGGGCTTTTAAGGGCCTGGGCATCAACTCCTCCCCCTGCCATAAGGACCAATGGCCAGCAACCAGGTGAGTGGAATCACTAAGCCCGCCTCACCCACACAGGGAGTTTATCTTGCTCCAGCTAAATAAATAAACTTCCGCTATTCCATCCTTGTGTAGTGAAGGAAGGCCCGATGATGCAGATTTCCCCCCACTCAGACATCCATATCTTTTACACTTGCTCCTTAGATCTCTACTCCCAGAACCAAATGGACATATGTATGTTTGTATGTTCCCATCTCTTTCTATTAAATGTAATGCAAAGATATACATAACATTTAAGTACATTATAGGTGTGCTATGCAACTTATCACAATATTAGCCCGACAGTGTATTAATGTTGATACAACTAAACAGGGTTGTATTATGAAGTATTATGTAAAGTGTGAACTCCAGATTTACTAAGTTGTGGGTTTGGAAAAGTAGAGATGTTGCCCATAGCAACCAATCAGATTCTAGATGACATTCTCTAGTATGTAAAAGGAAAGTGAGAGCTAGAATTTGATTGGTTGCTATGGGCAACATCTCCACTTTTCCAAACCCGCAGCTTAGTAAATATGGCTCTATAGCAGAGAAAAGCCATGTTCACAATGTCAGAGGGTCCAAAATTCTTATAGGAGGCCATGGTAGGCAGAATCTTACTCCAGCACCACTGGAGAGCACACATTTGAAACATGACACTTTATTTTAAAATGATTAATGTGAGATTTATATTATTGTGTTAAAGGAATTATTGATGTATGATATACACTTAATGTGGTACCCATGTAGTTGCTGGATTGGGGGTTGCAAGTTATAGAGTGCACGAGGACTGTTGCCAGGAAAACCGCCAGCTGATGCGTGAGGGCTGTTGCTAGGCAACAGCCAGTAAACACAGGCACGCTGTGCAGCGTGTGGGATTTCGAAAAAGAAAGATGTTGGTGTGGACAGTTAGTGTGAGGTAAGGGGCAGTCTTCATGAGGAAAAGAAAAGAAGTGGCGGTAGTCAAGTAAAGTGAAGGAGCGTGGGTGATAGCAGGGTGATAGCAGGGTGATCGGAGGAAAAAGGTTGTCGAAAGCGCAGTCAGAGGGAGCTGGAGTGGAGTGCCGACAGGCAAGCGTGTGATAAAGGAGAGGGTGGTGACAGTGAGAGCATTGGCTGAGGTGATAAAGGAGACGGTGGTGACAGTGAGAGGATCGGCTGAGGTGTTAAAGGAGACGGTGGTGAAAGTCAGTGGATCGGCTGAGGTGTTAAAGGAGATGGTGGTGACAGTGGGCCTGATCCAGAGCAACGCTCGCAAGCGAGCGTACGACGAGCGTATGCGAATTTTCGGCCAAAATTTCGCAATGCGCATGCCCAGTATGACAGCTTCCGGTCGCCCGAGCGTCATGAGCGAATAGCGGGCGTATCGTTAGCGTATTTTTCGCTCGCTGGGCGTATTTTTTTTACGATGGTCGGCTGGGCGCCCGTTTTACTACAGGGAGGCGGGGATAGCCATTTAAATTGTACAGTATGGGCGTGCTAAGCGTATTTTCTCAGCGTATTCTCTGCGAATTTTCGTACGGCCGACGGTCGTACCCAGTGTAGGGTATAGCCGCCGTAAGCAGGGACTTTACTATGGGAGTGCTAGGGGCGTGTAGGTTGATACGCCCGAGCGTACGGTCGCATTCGCCCGCCGTGCGAATTTTCGTAGCGCTGGATCAGGCCCAGTGAGAGGATCAGCTGAGGTGTTTAAGGAGACAGTGGTGACAGTGGGCCGTATTCAGACCTCTGGCCGCATTGCATATGCGGCCGGAGTTTACCGATATGAAGTACTGCGCATGCGCAGTAATTTCGTTACGCTATCTACGTTACTTTTTGCAATATACGCGGCCTTAAAGGTTAAAGATCTACGAGGTCTGAATATGGCCCAGTGAGAGGATCGGCTGAGGTGTTAAAGGAGACGATGGTGACAGTAAAATGATCGGCTGAGGTGATAAAGGAGATGGTGGTGATAGTGAGCGGAGGGGAATCGGAAGAAATCAACTGTGGGAATGGAGGAAAGATCGTGGTGAAGCAGCTGGGAGACAGGTATTCAAGGTTAATATCAGGGTGGAGGCAAGAACAGTAAAGTGAACATACAGAGACTGAATTAGGCATTGAGGACAATCTAAGGTGACACAGTCAAGTCATCCCTTCTGCAAACCTATTTATTGTACTTAAGTTCTCCATAAATACAGTGTGTTTTATTTGTTACATTACTACTATGGAAAATATTATACTTAAAATTTAGTATGAAATCTGTGTTGACAATACAAAGTTTTTCGTAGCAATTGTAAATGAATGACTATAGTAGGCGGGGTAGGCGGAGACAGGAATTATTATAATGTTATTAGCCCTAATGTGTAAGTTTAGGTTTTGAGAAATTGGTCATCGATACAAATGATATGGTATACGTCCGGTAGTCTGCATACGGCCCTGTATTATTATTCTATTTAGAAGGTTTCATTACTTGCTAAAGTTGGTATTCTGTATATGAATAAGAACCACAGAGTTTTGTAACAAACTGTTTTTATTGTGTAACCAGCATAAAGTTTCTGATAATCTGAAGCGTTCTGAAACAGATTTATTAAAAGACAAATTTATTTTACTAAACGCTGGTGTAAATTTAATCTGAGTCTTTTTACAGTGCTTCACTTCTCTGCAATCCAAAATAAAACCTTGTAATCCTCCCACTCGGTTACCACATTAAGAAGCTTTGGCTTCGGAAATAAGAAATGAGCTACTACGCAAATAGACCGTGCCAAGGAGATGTGTGTTCTTAAGAAGGAAACTACGCACAGTAAGAAAAGGTAGCCCTATGGCACTAATGGGAGACGGGTTCGGGGGCATCAGGCCCAATATATCACTATGCTGTATTGCCTCAATACATGCTTTTCTGATAAACACTGACACCTTGTGGCAAAGTTCCCCAATTTTATGAGAAAAACATATGGTGCCATAGATTAAACATAGTTGCCTCCCTTAATATCAGGGTCATCTCTCTGACTCCCTGATGTGTTTGGCAATCTCTCTTATGCTAATTCAGTTCCCGAGGTCACTATGGTATGATAACTGAATAAAAATTTTGTCCTATATCTCTGCAGTGAGGCCTTTGAAGTGGCCATTTTCATGAAGGCCAAGATGCAATTAAGGACTGGCAGTTAATTAAGACAATATGAAGTCAATATTTGTTAACCAGCTGTGGTATACACAAAATGGAAGTTGCAAAGATGAATTATAGGTTAATGCAAATAGGTGCATAAAAGGCCGGGGTAATCTGGAACAGGAATAAAGAAAAGGAAATGCCTCAGCAACACTGATCAAACAGTAACAGACTATAGCATTCTATCTGTAAAACGCAGGAACATCTATTAAGCTGGCCATACACTGGGACAATTATCGATTCCAGCAGGGGGTGGCCCGATAAACAGGACGATTTCCAGCCAGGGATATGTCCCTTTATTGGCACCATACACCTCCTCTGCTGGGACCGATAATCCTAGCAGAAGACAGGGGTGCCAGAGCTAGTACTGAGCTGCTCTGACAGCTTTGATACCAGAGCTCCTATTCACAGTCTTCAAAATAAATACTGAAAAAATGTATTCACTAAAAATGTTACAATTAATAAATGCTGGTGCTGCCCTTTTTATTGAGAAATTGTTTTTTTTGGCAGAGCTAGACACACCCATGGGTGTAACTAGACCCAGGACACACCCATTTGTTGGTACAGAACACACCCCTTTGGTGCAGTATATTGATGGTCTCTCTCTCCCTTATATTCATTTGCAATTATGGGATTACACAATGGGGTAGATCCAGAACTACGTGTGCCGTACGTTTATTCGCGGAGCGTATTTTCGTACACGTAAGTTCACTACACCCCCCTCGGCACACCCCTTGAACGTACGTATTTTGTCAAGATACGCTACCCAAACCCTACCTAAACTTTTTCTCACGTAACAGCGTACGTCCGCTAACGGACGTATAGACTATGTGAACGTACACCGCTTAGCACGCCCATACTGTACACATACAAACCTACCCCCCGCCTCCTTTACGTATTTCAGACGTATTTTGGAGTAACGTAAATTTGGCACGCCCACACGTAAGTATTTACGTGACACATACGTGAATGGCCCATACGTTCACAATTACGCTGCGTGAATGTGCGTATTTTCTCTGGTGCGCATGCGCAGTGTGTTCGATTCTGCGATTTTACGTCTCCGCCACGCGTAAAATCGCGGGGAAGCGTAGTTCTGGATCAGGCCCAATGTTCTTAATATAAATGTTTAGTTGTTTAATGTGAATTAGACATCTTTATATGAGACACAATATTCTTATTTGCTATCATAAAGGAAATCCAGTATACCAAACATGAGGAAAAAAACATTGATATCATAAAAGCAGGAGCACAGAAATCCTGGACCAGATCCACACCCCGCAAGTTTTCCGTATGTATGGGGGTGTTTGAAATCACACGAGGGAAGGTAGTGAACTCCCTCTGTCACTTGCTCCCTCATTCATAAAAAAGTGTGACTCACACTTGCGGTCCATCCAACACTGTATAATCTAATGCTCCCCCCCGCCTACCTTTGTCGCACGCTCCTTTTCTCTTAAAATTAATTGTACGAAAATGAGTTCCGTACAATGGAAGTTACGTTAGTAAACCAAATGTAACATACACCCTCCAGTCCATAGAGCCTACTGACACACTTTGCGTGCGTCAGTGGGCTCTCGTATGGACCTGTGGATCCGGTCCCCGGTCCTCAAATATTTCTGTGCCTCTCATATGTTGGCCCAGATGTTGAGGTTTGAAATGTTAAGTGGCCTAGCCTCTATGCTGAATACCAACTAAGAACAGTGGGTGTGGCATTGCTAATGCAATTCATAGGCCAGACCCAGACTTTGTAACCATAGGACATATGCATACGTCTGGATTATACATTATATGCCTTACTGTTGGTGGGGTGTGACAATCCTTCATGTGTACAGAGTGTATGCATGGTGGGTTGGGGAAGGTATTTAAATTGTACAGTAAGGGCTTCCATATGCACTTACATAGATCCTTCATTATGCACCAGCCCTACGAGGGACAGGTATGTAAAAGTTAAGGGAAGGGTTCAGTGTATGGAAGTGCCGAACTTGTAAGGGAAGTATAGATTCATGCACAAAATAAGATCTGTTATTTATTATCACCAGACACACACACACACACACCATAGTACATCCCTAAAAATTACCTATTACTATTATTATTATTATTATTATTATTATTATTTTACAATATCTACCTATAAAGAACTGTGCCTGTCCTTACAATCTGTCTGCATCCACATTTAAAAGCAGAAGGAATTACACAAGGAGCTCTCTGCTTTTGCCATTCCCCTGGGATACATAACTATTTATGGGGATTTGCAGTGTAACAAGTTGGAGAGCAAATGCTGCCAATAATAGTTAAATAATCAAATTAGTCCTTTCTCCTCAAGTGTGCCACACTCCAGATAAAGGGTTTTACCATGTTGTAAATCTACTTGTGGTTTATTTATGAAACTGTAGCTATGGAGCTGCGACACAAACCACTTACTTTCTTAAGTATTTTTACAAGCGGCTCCATCACCAGTCTTAAAACGTTTATATTGAATACAATACTTTACTTACAACAGATATTACCATTTATTAATGGATTCCAGTTTGAGAACCTTATCAGCCACAGAATAGGAACATCCTGTATGAATCCATAATAACTCTCTATGTGAATGTGTTCCTCTGTGCTCTGCCAGAAAATACAGACTTTTTTTGTTCAGAGTAACTCATAGGCACATGAAGTGATTAAGATATAAATATACCATACAAAAATAGAACAAACACTCTCCATTGCTTACGTTTCTATTTATATGGTTACAGTGCATTTTTCACATCATCCTAAAACAAAATATGTTTTGGTAGCTCTACATCATGAATCTCTCATAGATCGACTTGAAGATATGTAAATTGACCAGACGGTGATGTATGAAATGGCTGAAAGAGATGATTTGTGCTCTGCATTCCT
>WWET01004555.1:97277-108153 GCA_011038615.1 Limnodynastes dumerilii | reverse complement strand
GCTAAGTCATTTGTCCCAAGATGGATAATGACATCAACCTCCCTTTCCTTGCTCACTGCCTTTACAATATTTAAAATGCGCTTTTTATCACGTGGAACTGTCGCTCCAGGCAAGCACTTCACCTGATTCCTATTTTCGGGTCCTGTTCCCAACTGGATACCCCTACAATAGAATCCCCCACAAGAAATGCCTCTCCTCTCAGGGATTCCTTTTTCTTACCATCTGGTTCCCTCAACACCTCATGCGCTACATTACCTGTTGAAGTGCTCTCCAGGCCTCCAAGTGCTGCATAGGAGTTACGCAAGAGGCTGTGCAGTGCAATGTGTCCTTGCACAACTGGAACCTTCCTGCATGCATTCCTCACCATAGTCCACCCAGTACGTTTCCTGGGAACCCTCTGAGGCAATGGTGGCATCAAAGATGCAGACATCCTGCTTATCTCACCTTGCATCCTAGCTATCTTATCAAGTAAAAAAGACATCCTCTGACAGATTGGACAACACCTGAGTTTCCAAATTGTCTCCCGCAAAACAAAAGCATCACACCCACTGCAATGCACAAGAGCAGACATCCTAGGTTTTTTTGATGTATAGAAATAAATTAAGCAGCAAACTTTGCTTTACCAACAAATCACACAACTACTTTGAAAAGGGCCCAAATCCTGTTCAAACTCCAGTTACAACTCCAATATGCTTTAAAAACCAATGCTTAGAAATCCAGGCTATGAAATTCAGGCAGGTTAGACCTGACACTAACATTATGCAATGCTAACTTATACTGCGCATATGTGGAATGTAGAAATTAGTTAGATAAATAGTACCAATTAACTTGCTTAAAACATGATTATAACCTAATAAGGTAGGGAGTTCCTGCTCTGTTGTTGTCGGGGTATAAAAGACTTGGCACAAAGTCAGCTCGCTGGCTTTACACAGGACTGATCTGACTTAATGGAGGAGTGATCTGGGCTATGAATGTAACTGACCTGCCTTGAGTGCAGGAGTGACCCAAGTTTTGAACGTAACTGACCTGACTGAATGCAGAAGTGACCCAGGCTTTGTACGTAACTGACCTGAGTAAGCGCAGAAGTATCTGCTGACCTTTTCCAACTGACAACAATAGGTAGGGGCCCCTGGAAACCTGATGATCATTATCAAGCAATAACTACCAGCTGAAGCTAAGTATTATTCATGTATTTTTATTAAATACTATCATTTATAAGAATTGTCTTGTGTGGTGTTATTTCACTTTGGGTATTTACGGAACCTTAAGTTCCACCGGGAACAGACGGCCTTGTAAGGGGCTAATAGGCACACCTGTGGAACATTAATGACCATGGGGTAGATCCAGAACTACGTTTGCCGTACGTTTATTCGCTGAGCGTATTTTCGTGCGCGTAAATTCGCAACACTCCCCTCGGCACACCCCTTGCACGGACGTATTTTGTCAAGATCCGCTTTCCAAACCCTACCTTAACTTTTTCCAACGTAACCGCAGTCACACGCACACGTACGTATGGGCTGAACAAATTTACGCAGCTAAGCACGCCCATACTGTACACTTTAAATACAACCCCCCGCCTACTTCACGTATTTCACACGTGATTTGGAGTAACGTAAAATTGGCACGCCCACACGTAAGTATTTACGTGACACATACGTGAATGGCCCATACGTTCACAATTACGCTACGTTAATGTGCGTATTTTCTATGGTGCGCATGCGCAGTGCGTACAAAACAGCGATTTTACGTCTCTGCCATGCGTAAATTCGCTCCGAGGCGTAGTTCTGGATCAGGCCCCATGCTAGGAAATCTATTGTGCCAAGGACCAGTAGATTGCAACATGCAGCAATAGCACAGCAATGAATTTAACTTAAAGTTAATCATCACTAACCATGGAAATAATATCCATTATTCTTCTAACAATGGTAATTATTCATATCATAGAAAGAGAAGTATTGTGACCTCCATCAATGTGTTGATTGATGGAGACAGTATAAGGAAGTAGTAAGACTTCAGAGTTAAATCCTTTGAGGCACAATGCAATAGTACAAATGAGTAATATAAATTGAAATATTAGTGTAATGGTGACTGTTGATGTGGGGGCGAGGGGTTTGCATTCATTTTCTTCCCTTTCCACCTTTCTTTCATGCTGTCCAGTTTTAGGGGATTCTCTTATCTGTGAATAAGACCAGGAAGAATAGTAATGATGATGTAAAAATAATACGCCATCAGAAATGCTCCCAGTAACAAACCCTGGACTCAGAGGTTCCAGTTTCTGGGACTGTAGCGTGTGTGCATGCACAGGTGCAAAATGCCATCTGTCTGGATTGGCACACTGTGGTCGGGGCACAAGTGTGGTTGATGATGCACAGGTAACGCCACATGGTGGGCTCTCTTTACTTACATTGGGCCTGATCCAGAACAACGCTTCAAAGCGAATTTACGCGTGGCGGAGACGTAAAATTGCTGTTTTGAACGCACTGCGCATGCGCACCATAGAAAATACGCACATTAACGTAGCGTAATTGTGAACGTATGGGCCATTCGCGTATGTGTCACGTAAATACTTACGTGTGGGCGTGCCAATTTTACGTTACTCCAAAATACGTCTGAAATACGTGAAGTAGGCGGGGGGTGGTATTTAAAGTGTACAGTATGGGCGTGCTTAGCTGCGTAAATTTGTTCAGCCCATACGTACGTGTGCGTGTGACTGCGGTTTATAGGTCCGTTAGCGCACGTACGCTGTTACGTGAGAAAAAGTTAAGGTAGGGTTTGGAAAGCGTATCTTGACAAAATAGGTCCGTGCAAGGGGTGTGCCGAGGGGAGTGTAGCGAATTTACGTGCACGAAAATACGCTCCGCGAATAAACGTACGGCACACGTAGTTCTGGATCTACCCCATTAATCTTATGAACAGAACTCACCTGAACAATTCCATTCATAAGATATTCAAAAACTCCCCCCTCTGGCGAGGTTCCAAAATGATCTGCGAGATGTTTGCATATATCATTGGTTCTCACAATGAAATCACAATGAAGTCCCAGCACATGCAAAGTGGTTGCCATATGGGACTTAGAATTTCTAAGCCCCAAAAGGAAAAAAAACACTGCACATGCGCCGGTAGAGAGAGACAGACGCCTATTGCCAATCAGGTAGGTTTTCTCTTGTTCTTTTTTTTTTCATTTTGCCCACTGGAATAGTCATTGGTGTTCCTTGTTCATAGGAACATCATTGGTGATTCCAGTGGATAAAATATATATTTACTTGTGTGCTATTATTATTACACATACGTCCGTAAATTACCGAAAATAGCTACTAACTATTTTACTTAATCTACGTATCGTTTCGTTATGTAGATTGCGTATAAGCGGTCTATATGCAATCTACATAACGAAACGATACGTAGATTACATAAAATCGTCACTACACATGAGTAGTAGCTATTATCGGCAATTTATGGACGTATGTGTAATACGTCCGGGGGGGAATAAGGGCCTAGACCTACGCTCAGGTGCGTTTTTACGACGGGCGTAAGCGTAAAAACGGCCATTTGTACTTACTGCCGATGCACGGGGCAGATGTTACGCTCATGTTACGGTCTAAGAAACTGAGCGTATGGGCCTTGATCGTAACAGCTTCGTACATACGCTGGAGGGGGCGTGCCTGCTACACGAAATCCATAATTACGAACCGAGGGTGGGGTGAGCGTCGTAACTACGCAATGAGCTTACGGACGCCCACGGTTACGCTCAGAAAAGTTAGGGTAGGTTTTGCTGAGCGTAAGAAGCCAAAAATAAATTCGACCGAGGGGAGTGCCGAGCGGAGTGCATCGGAGGTACGCCCTGGCGTAAATACGCTACGCACATGAGCGTAGGTCTGGATCAGGCCCATTGTTACTAAAAATTTGTTTATTAGCAAAATTTTTGTTTTCTTTAATTTAATTTAACAATTATGTGTGTTCTAGTGGTTCCCCCATATATACCCGCTGTTTCGTCCCCCTACTAACAGCTATTAGGGGGAGGAAAAGGGTTGGTATTTAGGGAGACTGCTGGAATATTTATAACAACGCCATCCTCAGATGAAGAATGAGAAACTCCGCTCCGACGGTAAGTAAATATTACGAAGCGCCGGCCTACATTCAGAAGAATAGGCTGGCGGGGGAGATGTAATGTTTACATGGATCGCCATGGAAACAGCAGATTTTCATGGTGATCCATGCTTTGTATATACTTTTAACTTCAGTTTCACGCAATAATGCAATAACGCATGAAAATGAAGTTAAAAGTGCCTAGTAAATAGAACCCAAAATACGATGTACTATTGGAGCTATATGTTGGGAGCCGGGGACACTGTATAGTGGAGCCTGCTTTATGTTATTTATCATTACCTACAGCTGTAACAAGCACTTTATATAAAATGCACTGATGTGAATATGAGAAAAGCAGGAAAACAGACGTCATTGCTTTGTCAGCCCACAATGTTTTAAGTGAATGGATTATGATCACAAAAAAAATTGAAATGAGATAGTTTGATTTAACAATCAATAAAATTACTTACATTTCTTTGCCTGTCATGATATGTTAAACCTTCATGTCCACAATCAATAGATCTTCGCTCTACCTTAATTCTCATATGGTATAGAGATATTGTATTGTATTGTAAAGGTTAAACCAGTCATCTGTCAAATAAAATTTCTCAGATAAATTATTGCTATTTTCTACAAGCCAAAACTGATTCTAATGTTTATTTTACAATAATATTTTCTATAGCCATCTTTAGAGATTTGCATGCCATACTCTACACTGCCAATCTACAGGTCATTTAAAAAAGTGCTAAGCATGGACCGTATTTACAGATCCGTTAATTAAAGGTACGCAATTATACACACGTATGTTGCAAGGCAACACTCATGGCACTCTCTCACACGGATGGGTTGTCGGGGACTTACGCCTCCATAGGGCACCCTTATCTCTACGTCTGCATTTATGTGTGTATAATACTTACGTACGTGCATATGTAACTAACCGTGCACTCAAATGGTCATTTAAATGCCTCCCCCCCACCCACTTTCATGTAACTTTGTCCGTACGGATTTCAACCACGACCCTCTGCACATATGTCCCCTAGTGCGATTCACACGTATGTGCCTAATGGACTTCTGTGCGTAAATTCAACATAAATAGCGTAAATAAAGTTACTACGCATGCGCAGTTACTCCGATCCTATAAATACGCACGGAACTCCGCGCAAAAACGGATCTGTAAATATGGCCCCATATGGTTGCCTAGAGCTTTATAGGGGCACAGTATGTAGGTCAAGTTAACATACCTTGCAACCATCTGGCTTTTGGCAGGACAGTCCTACTTTTAGGACTTCTGTCCTGATCAGGCAGCTTTGTCGCAATTGTAGAGCAGCAATAAATGGGTGCTAGTCGTGTGCAGCCATTTTAAAAAACAGGGGAGGGACATAAGGGGCTTTCTAGCAGCGTTAAATTACAAAATACACATGCCCTGGGGTTTAATGGCGTTCTCCTTTCATGACCAGCTCCTTTTTGATGAAAGTCAGGAACCAGGGGAAAAATGTTTGTTTCCAGTCCCTATGATCAGATAATGGCCATTTTGTATAGATCTGGTTCTACTCATCATCTGACTCATTGTGCACTAGAAAATCTCCTATAACTTCTGAAAGGTCTTGCTGACTTCATGCTTCAGCCATATTGGGATAACTGGGGCATCCCACTCCCTAAGTTCTAGTGTGGATGCTACTTTTAATACCCCTATTGCTTTATCATAGTTTGAAATCTTAGTTGTTTATGAAAAAAATGTCTATTCAATTGTATATTAAAGTTATAAGCTATTGAGAGTTACCAATGTCTGTTATATCAGTGGCGTAAGTTCTGGCAGACGCCCGGAGGCAAACTTTTGGTGCCGCCCCCCCCGGACATAATGACCTTATGATGTCATGCCCATTGTGATGACGTTACGCCCACCAAGTTCATGTGATGGAGCAGGGAACGAGCCTCCCTCTGCTTACGTCCAACTGCACAGTCTTCTGTGGAGTTCACAGAGACTCACCCTGGGGACACTAGACACAAGACTGCTGGAGGGGACAATGGAAAAGCTAGCACTCGGTGTTCATTGCTTCCATTGTCTCTGGTACTTCCACCACTGTGTTAGATGTGTAAATTGTAGAACATCCCTGGATATTTGAAAACCTACCACATTAAAGAAGCACTTTTACTATCACTTGCAGGGTGTGGGGAGCCTTGCTCTGGCTGGTTTATTGCAATCTTCGCAGTAGGAGTACATTTTTTTGTTACCAATACTACTGATTAGGTAACTGGAGCAACCTTTAAAGGGGGTGTGGGTCCCCTGCTTAGAACGGCCCTATTTCGATAGGGCCATTTTCGAACTGGCTGGGATTACGATTGCATATGTTTCGATGAGGCCTAGCAATCGATCCACGGAGCACCGAGCTATTGGTGCTCCGAAAGGTAAGGGAACCCTAACCCTCCCCTGTCATTACCCTAAACCTAACCCTCCCTTCCCCACAGCCTGACCCTAACCATCCGTTCCTGACAGCCTGACCCTAACCCACCATCTCCCGCAGCCTGACCCTAATTCTCTCTCTCCCACTGCGCATGCGTAGTAATAGTGATACGCAGTCTACGTTGAAGTTAAAGTCGGAAATGGCTATGGGACGGACTTGTGAATCAGACGGGGAAGATCTGAATACGATTCTTTATCCTCCTGTTTCTCCCTCTTCCTTCTGTTGCTTTTCTTCCACACAGTTTTTGCATCTTCCTTCTGTTCGTCATTATTTTTCACTGTAAAGATCCAGCTCCTTCTCCATAACTTTACATACTGGTGACAACCCCCAAGGCACAATGATCTTTAACAACAAATGCCTGTAAGCAATTCAGGTTATGCATTGAGGCTATTATTGTAAGATAAGAGCTGTTCATATTCTGTCATTGCTATAAATGTCATGTCTGGTGTATTGAGATATTTATAGTGGTGCTTTTATTGTAATGTTTGAGTCATCGGGCCTGATCCAGAGCCACGAAATTGGCCGATTGCGAGCGAGCGTACGACCGTTTTTTGCGTATTTTCGTACGAAAATTCGCACTGCGCATGCCCAGTATGACAGCTTCTGGTCGGCTGGACGACATGAGCGTATAGCGGTCGTATTGTGTGCGAATTGTTCGCTCGAGGGGCGTGCGTTCAGTACGACGGTCGCCTGGGCGCTCGTTTTACTACACGGAGGCGGGGATAGCCATTTAAATTGTACAGTATGGGCGTGCTAAGCCCGTACGCTTTGCGTAATATGTGCGAAAATTCGTACGGCCGACGGTAGTACCTAGTGTAGGGTATAGCCGCCGTAAGCAGGTACTTTACAATGGGAGTGTTAGGGGCGTGTATGTTTATACGCACGGTCGAACGTACGCATTCGCCCGTTGTGCGAAAATTTCGCAGCTCTGGATCAGGCCCATCGTGGCTAATAGTATAAAGTGGGAATTTGTGGAGCAATTAATATAATATGTGGAATTAATCCACTTAGCCTCTTGTGGATTCATGTAATAGGGGGTTAAGCATAATGGGCTGGATCCAGACTTAAGTAAGTGCTTGAAATTAGTTACTCCTAGGCTAAACCATGTTGATTGCAGGGGGAGTCATATTTCATCTGTTGCAAACAGTATTAGACTTGTGAGGTGATGTTTCCAATCCCAAGTCTAAATAACAGTGTGATACTAAAGATGGTCATTATCTGTGTGCAGTAAGCAATTCAAAGATATATCCCTGCATGCAAAGAATACAATTAACTTGACTCCCCTGCAATTAACATGGTTTAGCCCAGGAGTAACTAATTTCAAGCACTTACTTAAGTGGATTCAGCCCAATGTAGATGTGATAGCGGTTCTAGATACATAGCATGGGCAAACAGAGAGATAATATTTTAGTGGGAAATTTTTAGGAGCAAAATCTAGATTGTTCAGTAGTTGTCCTTTTATTTTGGTGAATAGAATATATTTATTTTTTCTAAACAACATTCCAAGGTTCAACAGTAGGAAAGTAGGTAGTCCAAATTGCAATACAATGCAATAGAGAGCAGCAGAGCTTGCCAACTGTTCAGATTTTAGATGACCAAATTTGAGGAAATGTCCCACACACACTTCTTCCAATCCTCTAATGAGCATACATTTGTACAAGCCAATCACAACGCAATCTGATTGATCGAGACTTCCAAAAAATGACACTTCCAACATCATTTGACATCAGTGGAGAGCATACATGCACACAAACACACACACACACACACACACACACACTATGGTTACAGTAAGCAAAGTACTTATTTTATTTTATATTACATTTATAAATTGTAATTTATTTTCTTTCCAGTCTTGTTTATTCTGCCACTCTGGAAAAAAATATATTTTCTCCATTCTTGTATGTTAACATTTTTTTTAAATACTCTTGTTTTGAATTATTTTCTGGGGAACCGATATAGCTGCTATCAGTGTGTGAAGGGTTACATAAGAATATATGAATATAATTATTTTCCTCATATGAGAGGCTGCCCAAGCACTACTACTTATATTAGCATTTTTGGTCTTTTGTTGACTTAAAATGACAATCAAATGTAAATGATAACCTTTGATTCTTGTGTATTATGGCTTTATCTCTTGGTAAATTCTTTAGACTTAGGGGACATTAGAAAGTGCAATTTTTATGCATGTATATTTAGACGATACTCATCAATACAGCAAGATGTATGAAAGTCTCTCCCTGAAAGAAATAGCCATTTCTAGTACAACAGAGAAGATGAGATGTGATGCTGGTGACCTTCACTAAAATGCACCTCTGAAATTTTCCAAATTTAGAAATAACCTTTATGTACAGGTCATGTGTGAAGAAATAAGTAATGACAAAACCATCTTCTATTTGCAGAGACAATTAGTGTATTAGGGAACAAGGGCACCAATACTGGTACATCAAATGTGAACACAAAGGACAGTCAGATGCTTTTAAAAGGTTAAAGAAACACAGTTCGGAAGTTCTTTTTGTAAACTCTAATAACCAGTGCTAAATTGAGAAATAAACAATGTAGACACTTTTCACTCTGGAAAAACATTTTCTGTGGGGTGTCTGTATGTAGTATTATTATTTTTTGCCTTTTTTTTTATTTGGGCACAAGAAGGTCATGCTCTTTCTTTGTACCTCAAATCACCAGATTCAGTTTGAAGAACATAATTGCTAGTATCTAACAAGATTAGACTATAAACAACATGAGAAAAACATGACCCACAATTAAGTAATTGAAGTGTACAAATTATTTAAATTTAAAATACTGGAAACTTTTTGAATTTTTTTTCTTTATTATTAAAATTACTTTCTTTGTGCAATTGATCTAAAGGCAAAGGGCCTGATTCAGACTTAAGAAGGAGCTTGAAAATAAGAGAGGAAAGTTACTCCTGGGCTAAACCATGTTGATATCAGGGGGAGTAATATTTCATATTAGAGTTCCAAGTCCAAGTCTAAATAACAGTGTAAAAGTAAAGCTGGTCAGTATCTGTGTGCAGTAAGCAATTCAAAGATAAATCCCTACAAGCAAAGAATACAATTAACTTGATGTCCCCTGAAATCAATATGGTTTTGCCCAGGAGTAACTTTCCTCTATTATTTTCAAGTTCCTTCTTAAGTCTGAATCGGGCCCAAGGAATCTATTATACCTGATCTATGTCTTAGTAATCATTTGATCTATGTCTTAGTAATCATTACTCCAGTAATTGTTAACTTGTAGAATCAATATAAAATAATTGTTCTGATTTGCTTGAAACAATGAATCGGAAATTTACAGCAGTCTACCGTCTATTAATTATACTGGAATGCATTAATAACTTGTTTAGCAATTAAATATGTATGAAACACTTTCAGCTGTGAATTTCTTTCCTTGTGATTTTCCTATAGAGACTTGGAAATCATTTAGACAGGAGAAATTAAGAAGGTTAATTACAATGGAATATTAAAGAATGAATGAATAAATGTATATCAGTAAATAAACTGTAATTGGTGTCATATAATCAAAATAGTCCCACCAGCATCTTCCCCTTTCTTGTGAGAAAGTGTTTATTTTTGTAGTAGAACTCAAATAAAAAAGTGAACTTCTCATTCCCACTACTATAAATTTGTTTATTTTTAATAAAATCTGTTAAAGTTGAATACATAAAATAAATAAATATATTAATAATACAGGAGAATAAATTAATCTGTGTGTTTAATACAAAGGACTCCAAACCACAGGAACATGCATGTGGTCAAAAGCATCTACGTGCGTTCACGGGCAGAGGTTTATAATCTTGCGTATTAATAAAAAAGTTCCCCCACTCATCTTCATGTGTTCATAACAAATAAGTATTAATAATAAAGAGTATTCCATGTTACTAATTATGGGCCTGATTCAGACTTAAGACGGAGCATGAAATTAAGAGAGGAAAGTTACTCCTGGGCTAAACCATGTTGATTGCTTTTATTGTAATGTTTGAGTCATCGGGCCTGATCCAGAGCTACGAAATTGGCCGATTTCGAGCGAGCGTACGACCGTTTTTTGCGTATTTTCGTACGAAAATTCGCACTGCGCATGCCCAGTATGACAGCTTCCGGTCGGCTGGACGACATGAGCGTATAGCGGTCGTATTGTGTGCGAATTGTTCGCTCGAGGGGCGTGCGTTCAGTACGACGGTCGCCTGGGCGCTCGTTTTACTACACGGAGGCGGGGATAGCCATTTAAATTGTACAGTATGGGCGTGCTAAGCCCGTACGCTCAGCGTATTATGTGCGAAAATTCGTACGGCCGACGGTAGTACCTAGTGTAGG
>WWET01004555.1:38129-50783 GCA_011038615.1 Limnodynastes dumerilii | reverse complement strand
ACCCTGATTTTGGACTTTGTTGCTCTAGCCCCACAGATGCAGCAGAATTAAGCTGTTAGCTGCTGGCAATGATATTATAATCAGCTCTCAGTACTAATAGACGGAATGCTGAGACCTGTCTAAGATTCCAGACTCTGAAATCTTTCATCTCATGCGAAATTGGTCCTTCTCTGCCCCTGATTATTATGCATAATGTATATTGCAATGATATCACATTTCTTCATGTCATTACATAAGATGGTTACAGTATCACTGACACACACTAATAAGTGCATTACAGTACCTAAAACCCTTGTTTTATTCGGCAATAGAGGTAGACTCTTTAATATACATTTGACATGCGCCTGTCTGATACACAGAATGACCTTTCTTAGTATTTTTCCTTCTTCATAGAGCTGGTACAAGGCTGACTGTCAGTCACTGTTCTGAAACAAAGCACATCACACTATTAACTGTGTTCTTTAATAAAGTGTTATTTTGACTAAACTTAATATATTCCTTTGACGTAGAATGTTATTTTTAAAAATCCTTGTTTTTGCCTTTGACTATATGCTGGGGACTATTCTCGACTATTCTCTAAGTCACATTGTATCCTAGGGCACCAGTCCTGATTGACGTAGGGGTGGGTGGACCCAAATGCTGTCGGCCGCTGTGAAGCATACACATCACAGCCACTCGGTTAATCCCCTGCAATGGCTTGTGAGTCGAGGTTAGGCTTATATCCTGGAGTGGTACTGCTTAGAGTAGGCATCCACATGAAAAATGCATAAACTGTAAACCTGCGTACAGTCATCTCCCATTATACAACCACATAAGTGGATCTGCTAATGCCTGCATCTTATTTTGTATTTACAGAAAAGTAGGAATTAAGCAGTGAACATGTAGGTGCCTAGCCATGTAATTCTTATATATCACTTATACTACTTATCATAATTAATTGTAAATGACTTGTATACATATAGAAATCATAGACATTTCAAGATCCTGTTATATTGTGTGTGAAGAATATTGGTAGCTTAAGTCCGTGCAATGTGATGGATACACCCCCTGAGGACAACCAATCGAAAATGCCGAGGACGAATCTGCAGTGGTAAGAGGTGAGTATTTAACTCTTATCCTAATTCTTACCCTAACCCTCCCTTCACTGCATCCTGACCCTTAGAAACCCATCCCCGCAGCCTAACCCTAAGACTCCTCTCTCCCCTCAGCCCAGAAGCAAGCTAAGACTCCCTTTATAGACTTACCTGTCCGATGAGTCAGTGGCGTCACTGTGTTTTGGAAATCCAATGAATGGATGAGTTGCCAAAAAAACATTATTCGTCAAACTTACCCATTAATTATTAAAATCTTCTAATTAGGGCTATTTTCGAGATACAGACAGATGAAAATGAGAGTTCGGTTGTCTTTATTTCAGAAATAGCATTTTCTTTATGGAGAATGCAACCCAAATCTTGAATGGCCATAATACATAAGAATGTACAATATTAAATTAATAACTGAACGATTCATCAATACCCTATGACTATAATTGTCAGAGTATAAAGGAGGTTTAGGCCTTCAGAAAAAGAAAAAGGAAAAGAAACAGATATAATAAATAAAATAATAAAATAATTAATTTCTGTTAAAACAAAATATATTAAACCAAATTAAAGATGGTTATTGGGAACATGTGGTATAAAATTTACAGAAAGAATAACCAAGCAGATGAAAGTGACCCGAGGTAATGTAGGAAGATTGCTTTTTATCTGAGGTAGTGTAACATGTACATTACGCTGGTGGTCTACTGTACCTTGGGTGCTTAAAATATTCATCATGTTTTCCTTATACATCCACAATGGCTTTTCCAACTCCCACTTGTTAGTTCAGCTCAAACTATCTTGTGGGCACTTTGACCACCCCCACCCCCGGCACGAAAACTTACCCTCCCTTTGTCTGTGTTCTTTTCTATTTTTAATTAGCAATGCACCTCCTGGCACTAGAACTTCACAAAACGTGACCTCATCATCTCTTTATCAAGTGTACTACGAATTCTTAGCTTGATACCTTATGTGCCTCACTATTGTAAATTGTTAATGTTGATCTACCGTACAATAATAAAGAATTCACAACAATGGCCTTTCCAGAATTTTTAAGCTGCATTTTACAGATTGATATAATGACAGCAGATTTTCTGGACATTTCAGGAATAAAAGAACATATACATTTCAGGAATAAATGCGTATGTCCCCAAGTGCGATTTACATGTACGTCTGTTATGCCCCTTACGTGCGTGTAGTCTACGTAAAGTATGTAAATAAAGTTACTACGCATGCGCAGTTGATCCGATCCTAAAAATACGCACAAAACTACCCTCGAAAACGGATCTCTGAATACGGCCCATAAACCCTGCATTAGAACCTTGATTACAAGTTGGTTTGTGAAATATGTATTGTAATAGCTGTGTATAGTTTGTACCAGTGTTCAAAGTGGAATTTTATAATTGGTTAAGGGGGGGGTTTAAAAGTGAATGCCAGTCAATGAAATAGTTTTTCCTATTGAAACAACAGGTGAATACAAATCACAACATAGGGGTCTATTTACTTACCTTAACGTTTTTTAATGAACAATGCATATACAGACTAGCTTCTCCTTGCAGCCAGCCTGGAAGCATCGTTCATTACATTTACTAACACTTACCCCTCCTGCGAGGTCCCGCAATAAACACTCAGCTCATTGCAGGATATTTCATTCATACTTCGTTTGAATGAAGTCCTGCACATGCACAGAGACTCCATTGTGGGACTTTGAAATTGTCAAGTCCTGATATTAAAAACACTGCACATGCGCAGTGCCTACATATCAGAACTCTGAAATCTTCAGAGTCAGACCTGTCTCCCGGACAGGAAAGTTTTTTGTTTTTTTAAGTATTGCTATTTTAAAAGTATTTATTTATTGTTTATGATTACATTTTTTTATTTTACATTTTTTAAAACATATATGCAAATAATTTTATTCCAGCACTCTCCCCATACATGCCCCCTTTTTCCTCCCCCTAATAACAGCTATTAGGGGAAGGAAAAGAGGGTTATATGGGGACATCGCTGGAATACTCACTCCTAACGCCAGCCTGAGCTGGCGTTAGTTTTACGTCTGGAGTATAAAACTCCTCTCCGAGGCTTTGTAAATATAACGAACCACAGGCCCACTTTGAAAAGAACGGGCCAGCAAAGTGATGCATTATTCACATGCATTGCCATGGAACGAGAAGTTTTCAATGGCGATGCATGCTTTGTAAATCTTAAAAACCTAATTTTTACGTGATAGTTCCAGTTTTCACTTCAAAATGATAGCATTAAAGTGAAGTTTGTAAATAGACCCCTTAGTCTTATGTGGTTAATAAAGTGATTGATTTGATGGTAGTGCATCTTTTAAATGGTAGTTTGGTGGATAAATGCTAAGTCAAATTTGGTAAATCTAAAAATAATCCTGTGCTGGATTCAGGAATCCGTATTTCCTCGATTTTCCATGCATTTGGGACCATATTGTGTCTGTTTTATGTTCTGTACCAGTGTTGCCTGTTTGGAACACTTTGCACACCTTTATGAATAAGGGGCTGGGTTGTGACTGGAAGTCGTAACTTATTTTTACAATACACACTGTAGGCATGTCATCTCAATGGGAATATGATCGGGTGTGGGTCCCCCAGTTTCGAACTTGCTGGGATTTCAATTGCACATGCCTCGATGAGGCATAGCAAGCAATCCACAGAGCACCGACCGCGGTGCTCCGAAATGTAAGGCTGTAAACTACCCCAACCCTTCCCCTAATTCTAATCCTAACCCTCCCCTTCCATTACCCTAACCCCTTCAGAGCCGTAACAAAAAATGTTAGCGCCAGGGGCAAAAAGGAAAAATGATGCCCCCAACCCTGAATTCCAAACCAATTTAAAATGAAATATTAACCTGAATTCCAAACCAATTTAAAATGAAATATTAACTTACTGGTGCCCCCCTTAAGCTTGGTGCCATGGGCGGCCGCCCATATTGCACACCCCTAGTTACAGCTCTGCCTCCCTTCCTCGCAGCCTGACCATAACCCTCCCTTCCCTGCAGCCTGACCCTAACCCTCCCTTCCCTGCAGCCTGACCCTTACCCACCATCTCCTGTAGTATGACCCTAAACCAGGCTTTCTTAGCGGGAACTGCAACCGATAAGGATCTGGCCCTGATCCTGATTGGAAACTGACAAAGTTCACAGATTTAGTGTGAACAGGATCATTGGGCCTGATCCAGAGCTACGAAATTTTGCAACGACGGGCGAATGCGAACGTACGCTCGTCGTATCAAACTACACGCCCCTAGCACTCCCATAGTAAAGTCCCTGCTTACGGCGGCTATACCCTACACTGCGTACGACCGTCGGCCGTACGAAAATTCGCACAGAATACGCTGAGAAAATACGCTTAGCACGCCCATACTGTACAATTTAAATGGCTATCCCCGCCCCCCTGTAGTAAAACGGGCGCCCAGCCGACCATCGTAAAAAAAATACGCTCGGCGAGCGAAAAATACGCTAACGATACGCCCGCTATTCGCTCATGACGCGCGGGCGACCGGAACCTGTCATACTGGGCATGCGCATTGCGAATTTTTTGACGAAAATTCGCTTACGATGAGCGTACGCTCGCTTGCGAGCGTTGCTCTGGATCAGGCCCATTGAGGCATCCATTTTTATTGACTATTTCAGTGGTTGAAGGGGAAATGTAGAAGTGGTGATATGGAAACCTAGAAAACAACAAAAGTGACATTTTTTAATTACATTAGTGGTAAGAGTGGCAATATCATGTACCTCTGTACACCTTCTTACTTTGAGCCCTGGACTATTTAAATAGGACTGTGTAGTAAAGCAATTAATTAAGGCAGTCAGAAGACCTGGTGGTCAAGTCGTATCCTTTTTCTACATTTCAAGTTTTGCACATTCTAGTATTGTGTTCACTTTTTCCAAAGGGCTTTTTCTGCTAATTTGTTTTTAATTGTTTAGCTTTGCTAAGTGACCCATACAATCAATGAAACTGAAAGCAAAGCAAGAAAGAAAGAACATCTGCTATAAACATTTGTTAATATGTACAAGTTGCTTTGCAGTGCTGTAAAGTATAGAACATAGATTCTAATTTAACTACACTGATTCTCAGGTCAGCTGCAGTTTATTAAAGGAGGGAACTGAAAGAACAAGGTCACTTTACATTTCAGGAAATGCCATTGTCAACAGGACTCCACACACCAGTATTTTGTAACTAAAGGAATATGTAACCTTATGGTTCCGTGTGCTAACATTTTGGGATCATATGGGTAAATTATCATTTTATATCATTTTTATATTGCATATACCATTATGGGTTAAATTATTTTGACAGTAAATTTAATTATGTACATAAAGGTGAACGTAGAGGCAGAAGTAGACAGACTAGGGTCCCATAGCAAGTAGACAGGGTGCAGTTCTGGTTTTGAGCAGTGCTGTACGACAATTGTCACAGGCTTACAGCTTAGACAATGAACAGCACTTAGTCTATGAGTTCTGAGTGCTGTTTATAACTACATTGCCAGCAGATGACAGCTTAGCACTGTCCTCTGCCAGGGGAAGATAGCAATCAGCTGTCAGCTACTGGCAATATATTTATAACCAGCACTCAGCAATCATAGGGCCAGATTCAATTAGCCGCCATGACGGGAAAAAGCTTGTATTGCGCTTTTTCACATCATTTACGGTACCAAACATTCGTGCACAAAAAATTCACAATAAAAAATTTGCAGAGGTAACTTTGCACTGCAAATAACGCGGGTACGGGGCTAATTGAATCGGGCCCATAGACTGAGTGCAGAGCTGAGTCTAAGCTGCCAGCTTCTGACGTATACTCTGTGAGTTCAAGGTGGACAACTGCCATTGGCTCCCTTTCCTCCAGGTCATGTAGCAGCAATATCCCATGCTCACAGTATAGTAATGCTAATGTATGCTAAACAAAACCCTGATACCACTGAAGACAAAGGACCACTACTGAATATTAACCAGATAATTATAACTTCTCTATGCTTTCATATCACCTCTTTCTGATCATCTTATTTTAGCATGAGCATTACGAAATGTTTTTATGTTCTATGGCAATTTTAACAAGATGTGTCTTGATCTGCCTTGGCCAATTGCATTAATTTTTTTGCGAATGAACTTTATTGCAAGATATACCAGGTTCCATTTAAGGTTCCATTAAAGATTCCATTCTTTAATGTGACTGCTTATTTTGACTTTCAGTGCAGTTGACACCACTAGCATGCCAAGTGACCACTACTCAATTGCGACATATAACTCCATCATGTTATACAGGTGAAACTCGAAAAATTTGAATATCGTTCAAAAGTTCATTTATTTCAGTAATTCAACTGCATATACTCATTACGCATATACTCATTACTTGCAACGTGAGATATTTCAAGCATTTATTTGTATTAATTTTGATGATTATGGCTTACAGCTTATGAGAACACCAAAAGCAAAATTTCACAAAATTTGAATATTACATGAAATAAAAAAAAAAGGTTTTTAAATACAGAAATGTCAGCCCTCTGAAAAGTATCATCATGCATATGTGCTCAGTACTTGGTTTTGGCCCCTTTTGCATGAATTACTGCCCCAATGCAGCGTGGCATGGATGCTATTAGCATTCTTCCACCGGACTCTGGGACCTTGGTTTCCAAATGAGATGCAACATTTGCTCTCATCAGAAAAGAGGACTTTGGACCACTAAGCAACAGGCCAGTTCTTTTTTTCTTTAGCCCAGGTAAGACGCTTCTAACGTTGTTTGTTGTTCAGAAGCGGCTTGACAAGGAATACGACATTTGAAGCCCATGTCCTGGATCCGTCTGGGTGTGGTGGCTCTTGATACACTAACTCCAGCTCCAGTCCACTCCTTGTGCATCTCCCTTACACTTTTGAATGGCCCTTTCCTGACAGTCCTCTCCAGGCTGCGGTCATCCCTGCTGCTTGTGCACCTTTTTCTTCCACACTTAACTTTCTATTAATGTGCTTTGATTCAGCACTTTGAGAACATCCAACTTCTTTTGCAATTTCCTTTTGAGGCTTTCCCTCCTTGTGGAGGGTGTCAGTGATGGTTTTCTGCACAACTGTCAGGTCAGCATCTTCCCATTTCCCTGATCCCGATAGCTAGTTTCTGCAGCGGTCGTTAGTGCGGCGGCTGCGGTGGGTAAAAGGTTAGGGATTAAGTTGTGGGGCATGTTACAGGGCCGGATTGAGGGCCATGTGGGCCTGGGGATGAAAATGATCAAGGGCCCACAATATACAGTAGGCTTTGGAGGGAGATGTCAGTCACCGACATTCATCCTTATGCACTGCGGCAGGAGACATGGAGATCTGAAGTGTGTGGGGGCCTATTTTCAGATAGAGGCCTGGGACTGCAGTCCCATGCGTCCTATTGTTGATCTGGCCCTGGGCATGGAGGTTTAGGCTGCAGGGCATGGAGGTTTAGGGCTGAAGAAGGGGAAGACTAGGATTAGGCTGAGAGTTAAGGTTAGGTTAAACGCTTACCTTTCGGCGGACATCTCTCCGTGACTACATGAGTCGCAACACTGCCGCTTTCTAAAATGCAGACTACTGGTGAATGCCAGCAGTCTGTATTCAGCTGTAATACGATGGTCTTTAAAATGACGACTATCGTACCGCAGAACCACTCTCGTTTAACCTACAGAATGTGGCAACGCCCTGACCGCACGGATTATACGTAAGTGAAATACAGGGCACAATAGAAGAGGTTTATGCGGCCTACATTTGATAAAAATATTGGGTATTCGTGCCGCAGAATCGAACTTCGTTTATGTAGAATGAAACTCTGCGCAATTACCTGTTTTGGAGATTTTGACATGATCTATGGCTTGTCGGGTGTTTACGCCAATGTCATGGAAATCTCGCCTGCGGCCTCCTCGCTCCCCGAGCGTCATCTCTTGAAACCCCGCCGATACTTGCAGAACTGAAATATAGCCACAAGTCCTCAGGCAACAGCCAATCAGGTTTCCATGCACACAAAATCATATGGAATAAACAGAGAAACGCTCATTTTATTGGCTGCTTTAAGCCAAATATACCGGGCAAAAAAACCAGGACTGATACAGCCAAGAAATTGGATGTGCAGAACCGCTGCCCTGCAAAAAGTTATAATACCGTCATCCAGCACACTCCAATTAAATGCAGTTGTTTCAAAACCTGCTCTACTGTGATTGGACTAAAAGTCATGGATTACCTTCAGCGGGCGGCGGTCTTTGTACTGCACCAGGTCCTCTCTGGCGCCCCCTTCCTACCAGAGGAGGTTCCATTGCAGGTGGCTGTGGTTGCGGTGGAGGTTCCGCTCTGGGCTGCTGAGGTTGTGCCTGCAGCACATGTAAAAAGAACCATGAAGAGTAATTTAGTTATGGGTATAAAGTACGCTTTTCTTGGGAATCAGACTCATTACCTCAGCGCTGAGAGAGACAATTGCGTATCACTGAGCCACTGTTATATATTACAATTTAAGATTAAGGGATGAGGGATATGTCCAATTGAAATGGCTCAACATGCCATGGGATTGGTTTTCGAACTATAAATATCTGCTCATTAGGAGGAAGAATTAAACACAATGTTTGTGGATGGACATAACTGACTGGACGGTTGAGTTGCATCAATGGTTGGAGACAACTCTCATTCAGCATAATTAGTACGATACAGCAGAGATAAGTCACCTGTCCAGGCTGGGCCGGCTGCTGGCCACGGGCTCTACCCCGGGCTCTGGATCGAGCTCTCCCACTCATTATTCCTTCCTGCAAAAGAAATACATCAGTATTCAGTTCTCCATAAAACTAACCCACGCTTAGTGTTCAATACTGCAGAGAAAACGTTGACTAAAACAGAATAAAGTCTTATGAATTACTTGGGTGTACAAAACACTTAATAGCCCTCCGGCTTTTGGGCCTGATCCAGACCCACGGCTGCCGTCGCTAGGACGGCGGGCGTAAGCGTAAGATCGGCTGAAAAGCCGATTTGCGCATGCGCCTGGCAGATGTTGCCCGGCGTAGCTACGGCAACACCCGATCATCGATCGGGCGTCCGTAGAAACAGCGTAGGGACTTGGAGGGGCGTCCCCCTAGCTTCCCTACATTAAGGTTAGTGAAGGTGGGCGAGGGGAGGTAATATAAGGAGGGAGGGCTTAGCGGTAGTACGCTCGTGTGCAAGCGTATTACCCATTGCTTACGTTGGCTGAAGTTAGGGTATCCTTCAGCCGGCGTAAGCAATGGGAAATACGCCCGCACAGGGGGAGTGTCGGGGAGAGTGGACGCCGATACGCTGTGCTTTAGTAAACACAGCGCATCGGCGTAGGTCTGGATCAGGCCCAAAAGTAATGAATGCACCATCCCAGGTGATATATATTGGCTTATCAAGTTGGTGGACCGCCAGCAATTACTTTTGTTACAAACTGCCCAGCCACATCTCGCCTTTCTGGCTAAAATCCACCGGCTTGTCTTTGCTCATGTTAGAGGACCACCATCATCTTACTATCTTAGCTGCTTGGTTATCATCTTGATTCCATTGGGGTAGATCCAGACCTACGGGCTAGTTACATTACAACGCGTAGCGTATTTACACTAGCGTAATTACTATGCACTCCTCTAGGCACTCTCCTCGCTCGCACATACTTTGGCCGTTTTACGCTGCCCAAACCCTACCTTAACTTTTCATAGCGTAAATACTGACGTACGTAATGGATTTACGTACGTGACGGCCAAACCCGGCCCATACTGTCCAATTTAAATGCCTCCCTCCGCCTCCAAAGCATAACTAAAGGTGTCGTATTGATGCCCCGCCCCTTTGTTTGTACTTATGCTGATGGTACGTACTTTAGAAGTTACGTGGCGTAACATCTGCTGCGCGTATTTTAAGTAAATACAAATGGGGGAAATTACGTCATCGGCTAGCGTACTTAGGATCTGGCCCATTATTCTTAAGCTGCTGAATTGAACCTAAAATCTCTTCATGCTGAATAATGACCTTCATTTTTGCTGCTTGGTCAGGTTCTTCAGTCTGGCCAACTGAAAATTCATCATCTGCTGAATTTCGGCATTTTGCTGGCAATACGCTGTGAGCTATGCTTTCTGTGTCCTGAGTCATTCAGAATTATTTCCTTTATTGTTTCTTAGCTGGATACTGCCAGAAAGGAGCAGTCTATATTAATACTACCTGTAGCTGCACGCCCAAAGCTGTCTTCCCTGTGTGCCAATTACACTGACTTCAGTTCTATTTAAATTTGAACTCTGTTTAGAGTTGATTTTGCCTGAAGTAGGGCTTACCTATCACCATAGGAATCTTTGTGCACCAGATGTTCCACATTGGAACTGTACAATAGGTTTTTCGTGCAGGGGGAAGTTACTCAAAATCCGCATGCCTAATCCTAATGGGTAAGTGAGCAGCAAAAGTAACATCCGCACAGATGCAGATCAATGCAGAGATTTTAAGACAGGGTTCTGGACACTTAAGTGTCTAGAAATACGCACGTGAAAGGTAAGTGACTAGGAAGTTCACTCCCCTTTTACGTGCAAATATATAGACCTCCGTGCATACGGAAAATGCATATACCTCTCTGTCATAGTGTACCTCTCTCTCTCCATAGTGTGCATATACCTCTCTGTCATAGTGTACCTCTCTCTCTCCATAGTGTGCATATACCTCTCTGTCATATAGGGTGCATATACCCCTCTGTCATATTGGGTGCATATACCTCTCTGTCATACTGTACATCTCTCTCTCCATAGTGTACATATACCTCTCTGTCATATAGTGTGCATATACCTCTCTGTCATATAGGGTGCATATACCTCTCTGTCATAGTGTACCTCTCTCTCTCTATCACCATAGTGTGCATATACCTCTCTGTCATAGTGTACCTCTCTCTCTCTCCATAGTGTGCATATACCTCTCTGTCATATAGTGTGCATATACATCTCTGTCATAGTGTACCTCTCTCCATAGTGTGCATATACCTCTCTGTCATAGTGTACCTCTATCTCTCCAAAGAGTGCATATACCTCTCTGTCATAGTGTACCTCTTTCTCTCCATAGTGTGCATATACCTCTCTGTCATAGTGTACCTCTCTCTCTCTCTCTCTCTCCATAGTGTGCATATACCTCTCTGTCATAGTGTACCTCTCTCTCTCCATAGTGTGCATATACCTCTCTGTCATATAGGGTGCATATGCCTCTCTGTCATATAGTGTGCATATACCTCTCTGTCATAGTGTACCTCTCTCTCTCCATAGTGTGCATATACCTCTCTGTCATAGTGTACCTCTCTCTCTCCATAGTGTGCATATACCTCTCTGTCATAGTGTACCTCTCTCTCTCCATAGTGTGCATATACCTCTCTGTCATAGTGTACCTCTCTCTCTCCATAGTGTGCATATACCTCTCTGTCATAGTGTACCTCTCTCTCTCCATAGTGTGCATATACCTCTCTGTCATAGTGTACCTCTCTCTCTCCATAGTGTGCATATACCTCTCTGTCATAGTGTACCTCTCTCTCTCCATAGTGTGCATATACCTCTCTGTCATAGTGTACCTCTCTCTCTCCATAGTGTGCATATACCTCTCTGTCATAGTGTACCTCTCTCTCTCCATAGTGTGCATATACCTCTCTGTCATAGTGTACCTCTCTCTCTCCATAGTGTGCATATACCTCTCTGTCATAGTGTACCTCTCTCTCTCCATAGTGTGCATATACCTCTCTGTCATAGTGTACCTCTCTCTCTCCATAGTGTGCATATACCTCTCTGTCATAGTGTACCTCTCTCTCTCCATAGTGTGCATATACCTCTCTGTCATAGTGTACCTCTCTCTCTCCATAGTGTGCATATACCTCTCTGTCATAGTGTACCTCTCTCTCTCTACATAGGGTGCATATACCTCTCTGTCATAGTGTACCTCTCTCTCTCTCTCTCTCTCTCTCCATAGTGTGCATATACCTCTCTGTCATAGTGTACCTCTCTCTCTCTACATAGGGTGCATATACCTCTCTGTCATAGTGTACCTCTCTCTCTCTCTCCATAGTGTGCATATACCTCTCTGTCATAGTGTACCTCTCTCTCTCTACATAGGGTGCATATACCTCTCTGTCATAGTGTACCTCTCTCTCTCTCTCCATAGTGTGCATATACCTCTCTGTCATAGTGTACCTCTCTCTCTCTACATAGGGTGCATATACCTCTCTGTCATAGTGTACCTCTCTCTCTCTCTCTCTCTCTCTAGTGTGCATATACCTCTCTGTCATAGTGTACCTCTCTCTCTCTCTCTCTCTCCATAGTGTGCATATACCTCTCTGTCATAGTGTACCTCTCTCTCTCTACATAGGGTGCATATACCTCTCTGTCATAGTGTACCTCTCTCTCTCTCTCCATAGTGTGCATATACCTCTCTGTCATAGTGTACCTCTCTCTCTCTACATAGGGTGCATATACCTCTCTGTCATAGTGTACCTCTCTCTCTCTCTCCATAGTGTGCATATACCTCTCTGTCATAGTGTACCTCTCTCTCTCTACATAGGGTGCATATACCTCTCTGTCATAGTGTACCTCTCTCTCTCTCTCTCTCTCTC
>WWET01004555.1:2896-14773 GCA_011038615.1 Limnodynastes dumerilii | reverse complement strand
AGCCGCCCCACCCTGCCATATCTGTGATGCACGTCCCGTCTGTAGTTCCATCCAAAGACTGGGGTAGGAGCATTCCTATAGGACTCTGATTTTTATCCATTTGTTATTGATATATGTATATTGTGTATGTCCAGGATTCCGTTATTATTTTAATATTTGTAGTAAAGTATTTTTATCATCTTGGAATTCTGGCTGCTCATTTACCATCTACCTAGCTATTTATTATTAATCATTGTTTTTTATCTATTTTTATTCTATGTATTCACTTGGAGGAGATTGCAAACCTCTTTCATCATTGACATACCCAAGACTTTAGTACATTTACATTGGTGTTGCTCTACTATATGCCGCTATGTATTTAATTGAATTTATTTGTATTAAGTGTACATATTCGTGGCTCATTTTATACACACAGATCAGCGCTTTATAATATTTCTATTTCTTCTTTTATATGTGCATTTTTTAGGAAGGTCAGGTACCTTTTTGTTTTATGACATTGCTGCAGATCTACAAAGCACTTTAAAGTGGTATACCCCCCTTTTTTATAGAATTTTATTGTTTGTTTGTTTTTGTTTTTGGGGACACCACAATGTTGCCTAAAGCAGACAAAAGCAACATTTGGCTCTCAAGGTTTTCTGAAATTATGAATCCCAATATGCTCCAAAGGCAAAGGTATATAGAATGCTGCATGATTTAAAGGATTGTCCTTATAAATGTTGTTATAAATGTTGTTATATATATGTATCAATCTTGACAAATGTAACTGTTTCATTAAATGACACTGTAAATAGCCTTCCATTGACAGCAAATTTTACCATCTATATTATATTTTTCAGTTTATTGTCCCAATATAGTTATTACGTAATATACTTAAAAAAATAAATGAGGCTTCAATGGGTTCAAAATAGGAGCACTCATAACAGGAGCACCCAAAACTTCTGATTTGCTCAGTGGTTCCCAAAGTCGGTTCTCAAGGTTTCCCAACAGTACAGGTTTTCCTGATCTCCCTGCAGAACAATGGCTATAACGATACCACCTGTGGATCTTTTACAGTCTGTAATGGACACACCTGTGCTTCAAAAGGAGCTCTAGATAACATGCACTATTGGGGAACCTTGAGGACCATGTTTGGGAACAACTGGATTAGGGGGCTGAGTTGCACTTCCACCTTTTTTTAGGTCCAAGTGTAGATCTGAGCAATACCATGTTGAATTTTAAGGAGAGGCAGCTTTAAATTGTAAAACCAGAAATAAAATTAGGAGGTGAAGTTTCTTAGCTTAACTCTATTTTATAGAATAAACATAAAACTATGCAGTATTTTAGTTCTATATGTAAAAGTAATGTATTTTCCCTGCATGCAAAATTTTTTACATTAATTAGCACCCCTTACTTTGAAATATGGTTTAGCCAAGCTGTACACTTCCACCTAAACAAAGGTGTAAGTGCATCTCTGAATCAGCCCCCAGCTTATTATATTTATGTGTAAATGCAGCCTTTTGATTGCTTAGTTGCAGTGTGTTGTGGTATATTTTACCATGCCTCTGTCTTTCAACAACTTGTTGTGACTAATAAAGTATGCATATTATAGGAGAATTGTTTGGAATCAGTAACTGACAGAAATTTTGGGTGCTCTAGTTTGTTTTCAAATTGAAAGCATTAATAAAAAATGCAATATATGGATTCTCTCTTTTTTTTTTTGTTTAAATTGGGTTAATAACAGTGGATCCTGATTTCAAAAATAAGAGGTCATAACATGAAAGGTTACACTTGGACAAAACCTTGTTGAATATTAGAGGGAGTCAAATTAATGTTATTCTTTGCATGCAGGGAGATTACTTTGCTTTTGCTTATTTCACCCAGATATACCAGCTTCACTTTTACATTTTTATTTCAACTTGGGTTAGGAAACATAATGCCAAATTTACTAAGCTGCAGGTTTGGAAAAGTGGAGATGTTGCCCATAGCAATCAATCAAATTCTAGCTGACATTCTCTAATATGAAATACTTAAATGAGATATAGAATTTGATTGGTTGCTATGGGCAACATCTCATCTTTTCCAAACCTCAACTCTAATACTATTTGCATCAGATGAAATTTGTGTCTCCTGCAGTCCAGTGTGGTTTTGTCCAAGTGTAAATTTCCACCTATTTTCTTTTTATTCTCAAGCTCTGGATTCATCCCAGTGTGCTGGGGAATTATTTATCCTGTAGAGTTTCAGAGGTACAGCAATTGTGGAGGCTGACCAGCATTATAATGCAAAGTAATTTTTGGTCCTTAATTAAATACATTTAAACTTCTCAGAAAAAAAACAAATATGCTTGAGCATATAATTATGACGTGAGGCGCCCATAGTTACCAGGTATTATTGTTATTAATATTGATATATCTTGAAGCGTTTGAAGCACTTCATTATCAAGGTTGGAAACTGCAAATAAAAGTTAATTTAATCAGTGTTTCCTGTAAGTACCTTTGTAGCTAAAGGTTAAACTGTGGCATATTACCGTATTTTACCAGTTACCAGTTCCCAGTGCATGAAATGTTAGAAATGGTTATGGATTTATCCATTGTATGTCCTATGTATGTAAAACAGAAGAACGCTGTGTGGTAAGCACAGGTACAAGAGAAGAAGCGTAGAAGAAACAGATGAGAAGAGAGGAAGAAAGACAGGGAAGGGAGCTTAGAAAGAAATTATTATTATGAGAGACACGGTTGAACAGTGGGGATAGCCTCAAAAGTAATGGTCTGAGGAATATAGAGGAGAAAAGTCAGGTATCAAAGAGTGAATATTGGGAAGAGAGGCAGGTCCGTTTCTATGGGTGGGCGAGCAGTGCATAGTGCATGCCCCTAGATGACTTAAAGGAAGGTGTCCAGTAGGGCAGCCCCACTTTAGGTCACACTGCCCTCTCTGGGCCACGGTCACATAGACCACAGCTCACACAGACGCCAGCCGCATCACATAACAGATGTACTAGATCTACAGGGATCCTACGGGAAGAGGCAGCAATATTCATTGAAATAGATTTGGTCCTACAGGGCTCCCGTAGTATATCCAGTACTTGTCATACAAGCACTGTGCCAAAGAGGAAGGAGCTAGAGGGAAAAGGTAAAAGTAAATGAGTTTTGAATAGGTCTGAACATATATAAGGGGCACAAATGGAGGCTGGACATATATAAGGGGCACAAATGGAGACTGGAAACATATAAGGGGCACAAAAGGAGACAGTAGGGGTACAGTGGTATTATAGAGTATTCCCATCATGTGTATCCAGTACCCAGTATCCCCATCATGTCTCTCCAGCACCCAGTATCCGCATCATGTGTATCCAGCACCCGGCATCCCCCATCATGTGTATCCAGCACCTAATATCCCCCATCATGTCTCTCCAGCACCCAGTATCTCCATCATGTGTCTCCAGCTCCCAGTATCCCCATTATGTCTCTCCACCTCCCAGTATCCCCATCATGTGTATTCAGCGCCTAGCATTCCCATCATGTGTCTCCACCTCCCAGTATTCCCATCATGTCTCTCCAACACACAGTATCCCCATAATGTCTTTTCAGCACCCCCATAATTTCTCTCCAACACACAGTATCCTCATAATGTCTTTCCAGCACTCCCATAATGTCTCTCCACCACACAGTATCCCCATCATGTCTGTCCAGCACCCCCATAATGTCTCTCCACCTCCCAGTACCCCCATCATGTCTTTCCAGCACGCACCCCCATAATGTCTCTCCACCACACAGTATCCCCATCATGTCTGTCCACCACCCCCATAATGTCTCTCCACCACACAGTGTCCCCATCATGTCTTTCTAACACATAGTATCCCCATCATGTCTCTCCAACACACAGTATCCCCATTATGTCTGTCCAGCACCCCCATAATGTCTTTCCACCTTCCAGTATCCCCATCATGTCTCTCCAACACACAGTATCCCCATAATGTCTGTCCAGCACCTCCATCATGTCTCTCTAGCACACAGCATTCCTAATTTATGTCCTGTCCAATTACTTACCTTTGAAGTCTTCTTTCTTCCGACTGCTGCCTCTCCTCCGCGGCGGGCTCAGGTCACTTCAGCATCATCAGTGAGGGGGAGGCACTGCTGCACTCTGCATCTGCCTTACACACAGATAGAGGAGAAGTGAATAGACTTCGCTCTTAGACTCTGTAAAGCGCTCTCATCAGAGTGATGAGAGCACCTTACATTGCATTACAGCGGTGTCCATGTCAGTGCTGCGGTGCAGGGAGCGGGGGGGATGGCGCCTGGATGCACTGCATCCCCTCGTGGAACAGGTCCCGCCGGCCCTGAACACAATTCAGGTTTCAGTTACAAAGGATACCTATTATAGGATCCTTTATTGCATTAGAATGTTATTTATACCGGTATTATTCATTTATTGGTTAATTGATTTCATTTTTGACTGTTATTTATTATTAATAAAAATGCATGTTTTCAATTTATCAGAGCATATTGCTTCTGTTTTTTCCTCTTTTATCTTTTCAGTTTTATATATTTAATTAAATTAAATAAAACAAATATTCTTATGGAGTCAAAGAAAGTGCCTCATTAATTGAGACCTAGGGCCAGATTTACTAAGCTGCGGGTTTGGAAAAGTGGAGAAACCAATCAGATTCTAGCTCTCACTTTCCTATTACATACAAACGTATGTCAGCTTGAATCTGATTGGTTGTTATGGGCAGCATCTCCACTTTTCCAGACCCGCAGCTTCTCATTGTTCATATCCTTATAAGTGCATTATAGTTTTAGGGCCTGATTCAGAGATACGATTTCCACGGCACTTAGGAGCGTATATTTAAGATCTTAGAAAATTCGCATTACTGCGCATGCGTAGTAATAGTGCAACGCTGTCTATGTAGCGGTTAGGAGCGTAAATTCGCTAAGAGCGTAAGTTTGAATCGCACGCAAGCACTTAAGATCTTAAGTGCAGCGAATCTTTAAGATCTTAAGGATTTGCATGGAAATGGGCGGGGGGAGGCAGGGAAATGAGGGAAAGTGGGCGCGGGCTGACACTTAGGATCTTAAATGAACGCTACCACGTCACTTAAGATCCCAAATGACAGCGTAGAGTTAGGGCTAGTCAATGGTGGTCTAAGTTTAAGATCCACCGCTGTTTGCAAGGGGAGTGACTCTTTATGCAGTGGGCTGGAACCTGCTAGGATCTTATCATTAGATGCGTATATTTGCGATCTTTTCGCAATCGCATCTCTGAATCAGCCCCTTAGACACTAGTGTACAATGTGGCTGCTAGGGTGGTATTATGCATATTTATCTCTTTCTTTCATTACATATATTTAGTTGCCCAGGCGCCCCCACACACCTTAATCCAGATCTGCTAATCATACACATAATATATTTCCTATACATCTTTTTTCTATTCTACTTCAAATCTGTTTTGCTCATACAATCTATTTCAGCCTTGCGCTCTACAGCTAATATCAGTTTCTATAAACCTTGCGATTTTTACTTTCATATTTTATGAGGCCAACCACCAATGTGCCCTTCAAAACCAGTTGTTTTAAATAGGACACCGTGCAGCTATTGATTTCCAATTTGAAGGTATTTTTAATCTTGGCCTTTATGAAATAGTACAATGCAATATTCCTGCAAGGATTTCACTTATGCTCACATCAAGCTGGGTCTGATTGTCCAGTTTACCATGGGAACCATTTGCAAGGTAAATCCCTACTGTGGTTATACTTATGAGCGCTCCTACCATATGTTCTCACAAGAGCATGCCCCCATTGTCCAGCCCTGTGCTTCCACATGCAACAGTTCCTTTCTTTCTTATGGACATTGTGAACATTTGAAAAGTAACAATGGAGGTGTTAGTAAATGTATATGAAAACGTACATATAAAATGATGTTTAATATCTAGGTAGGTTATAATGAGCTTCTGTTACAAGTGACATGTGCTAAAGGTATTACATATTTAATCTTTCTCTTAAATTTCCAAGAACACAGCAATAAGAAGCAGAGAGACAACCATGCAATACGCATTAAGGGCCTGATCCAAAGCTAGGACCGGATCCAGACCCCCACAAGCTTTCCGTCCGTGCGGGGGTCTGTCTGTCTGACAGAGAGTGGGGGGTGCATGCCCCTTGTCACTCCCCTCTTACACTGTCCATACGACCACTGATCTCCCACACTGTACAATTACCAGGCTTTCCCCCACTTTAGCGGGTGGAGGGGAAGCACAGCCCATTTCCTAGAAACTTTCTTCCGTACGATTCTTGCTACACTAGTGTTACTATCGTAACACTAGCGTAACGTCTAGAGGCTGCATGCACCCTCCAGTCAAATCAGGCCACTCTGCGTGCGTAAGTGGCCTGATTTGTGCCTATCTTTATCTGCTCTGCACATGTTCAGAAAGGGAGCTTGCACAGAAAGTCAGACTCACAGCTTCCTGCTATCCGTCTTTGTGTGCTTCCGTGTGCTCTGTGCTAGTGGAATGGGAAGCTCCACTATATTGAAATGAGACAGGGGGCAGTATAGTGCGGCTGTGGATGCAGAAGCAGGCCTCATTCGCTACACTTCCAGCCAAAATTTTACACCAGGGGTTGGCGTAAGTGAAAAACGGAGCAGCTTTTTGCTTATTAATTGCCAATTTTTTTACAGTTCAGACACAGCAAATACATGTAATTAAATATAAGCATTAATTATTTTTTAAATACACTTCTCAGGCCATACAGTATACAGGGCCGCTGTCAGACAATGCAAGGCCCGGGATACAACCCTGCCCCTATTTGGTGACATCACATGGGGGGGGGGGTGTCGCGGACCTGCTTTAACAGCAGGCCAGTGCGCAGGGAAGCTCTTTCCTGGGCATTGGCATTTGCATGCACCTTTTCAGTACATCCTATCCACAGTTGCAAAAGTCGCAGTTCTGCATAGGACGCAAGCATTGTACGCAACAGATTTGCCCGTCAGCTGCAGGAAAACTCTGGATCCAGTCCTCTATTGTAAACTAAATAATGCAAATGAAGAACACTGGATGGAATACCTTCCCCCATCTGTCCCCACTCCAAGACACACACATAGTTCGGTGGAGCTGCAATTTGAAAGAAAAAACTGTTTTACTGCATTACTAAATGAAATCAAAGACTATACACTCAATTTAAAGCAAACATTTTGCTGAACAAAATAAAGTTTATGAATGATTAATTTATTTTGTTAGCAGCAATAAAAAAATATGATAATATGAGCATAGAACAAGATAATTTTGTCATCTTAATAAATTATTTCGTTTTTTTTTTCACAATTGACAAATACGTTAAAAGAATAAATAAAATTAAGATGTGTTTACTATACTGTTATGTAATATGTCAACTATTATGTAAGTTCCTATTTGGCTTTAAATGACTAAGATGGCAGTACATGCAGTATTACATCCCCTTGGACACTATCAAGTAGAGTGAAGAACCTTTATATATAAATGTTTGTAACACGGGTCTGTGGACTGCCAGTCGGACACCATATTGATGAGATTAGCTGGTAATTAAAAATGCATCCAAGCCAGGCAGAGGACGATGACTTAATTAGCAGAATGTCACTGAATATAATTTATTTTGCTTATCATAGATTTATTCACACTAATGATTTAGAAAGGAAGAATAAGACACCTTCATTTGGAGACGCAGGGGCTTAAAGGCTTAAAATTCCGTTACATCAAATGCTTGTCCAATGGGTTGTCATAAATTGTAATGATAGTGTAAGTCACAAAGTATTTAGGAGCCAATAAATATTTAAAGAGCTAATGACATTGACTTTTCAGGAGGTTATCTTCAATTGTTGATGTTTAATAACAGGGAGCAATATGTTGCATGACAATGAAACCCATCAGAGATTTGTATTTCTTTTTATTATTTTAGCTTATTTTCAGCAGTAGAAACAGGAAATATAGGATGTTTTCTTATTATAGGAAGAATAATGAAATGTACAACTGCCTGATGAAGTGTAAACTGACACACTGTATTAGGTATGACCTATAGGCTACGGGATCAAAACTAAAACCAAGCATTAGACTGGTGACCAATGATCTAGTGTTTACTGTAAGATTGGATAACCTGCAACAATTTGTGCAATGATATGTGACCACTGGCTCTTGGTGTACATGTTGTTCATCTTTTATTACAGGAATTATATAACAACATTCAGCCCTCCCTTGTTTCTGTCTATTTTTTTTTATTTTATTTTACAGATTACCCACTATTCAGGAATATGGTCAATACCCACTATGTATTGACCATAGGACTTACAGGGAATTTTCCTGGTAGGTCTGCAGTATTTTGAGGTCACCCAGAAGGTTTTTTTTGTTTTGTTTGAAGAGAACTAGTATGCAGACTGTAATGGGTGGTAGACACTAAGATGCTGTCTGTATAGAATGGAGGCCAGTCTAAAGCACTCTGCCTTAGATTACTCCTTGTCGGTTGCAATCACAGTGAAGAATGTCCCATTTCCGAAATAGTGACATCCGAAAGTTCCTTTTCGGATGTCTCTATTTCGAATACTTAGCTTTTTCTACTTTTTTTTTTTAGAATGGGTGAGTATGCCGTTTGGCATACTCACCCATTCTCCTACGGAAATACCGCCCGCTAACTTCTCTGTGCGGGGTAGGGAGGGTTAGGCTCAGGCTGCAGGGGAGGGAGGGTTAGGGTCAGGCTGTAGGAGAGGGAGGGTTAGGTTCAGCTGCGGTAGATAAAGGGTGAGGGTTAGGTTGCAGGGGAGGAAAGGGTTAGGACCAGGCTGCGGGAAATGGTGGGTTAGGGTCAGGCTGCAAGGAAAGGAAGCTTAGGGTCAGGCTGCCAGGAAAGAAGGGTTAGGGCTTGTGAAAGGGGAGGGTTAGGGTTAGAATTAGGGGAATGAGTGGGAGACTATTTTGTCTTAACATTTTGGAGCAACGAAAGCTCAGTGCTCTGTGGATCGATTGCAATGCTTCCTAGAAGCATCGAAATCCCAGCCAGTTTCAAACTGGCTGGGAGAGAACAACCCTATCAAAATAGGACCGTTCCAACCGGGGAACCACATCCGCTCCACGTATTGTTTGGTGGTCACTAGGATGCTACCTGCATTGTAGAGAGATCACTATAAATCTCTATAATTTGTAAATATATTACATTACAATCTTTCTTTTCACCTTAAAATAGCAGTCAACCCTATCTATCTATCTATCTATCTATCTATCTATCTATCTATCTATCTATCTATCTATCTATCCTTATTGCTCTGTTGATTTTGATAGCTTTTGAAGGGATGTATTTGGTTTAAAATTTTTAAGAGTAAAAAATGACCTTTTTATGTGTTAGGATTTATCAGTATTAGCAGGAGCTATGCCTGTCACAGTCATCCAAGACATGCAGGATATTATACAAAACGGGGCTGTCATTATTTACACATAAAATTCCATTCTTGTTCTACAATACATGAACGAGATGTGAACAAAACAATATGGTAGTGTTACCCAAGAGGGTAGATGTTAAATCCAGTTAGTGAAAAGTATTAATGTAGACTTTCACATCTGTAAATGTTACACTTATTTTGATAATGAGGTGTTTTATTTGGTGTGTGCCTTGGGCTTCATTTAAAATGAAGAGGACATTATGATTCTTGCAGTTTTCAAAACAGGTTAAGAAAAACTTGGCATTGTACGTTATGTGTTATTAGACTTGAGGCAAAAACTACTTTATATTCAAGGACTATTGTAGAAGAAGCTTGAAAGTGCCTTGTGTCGGGCATATAATATTTTATATATATATACAATTAAATATGATATCAATCCAGCAGAATGCCAGTAATGTGTTCATGTAAAAATAGTTCTAATTCACATTAAAAGCCTTTGTTACTACGTCCTTAACCTGAAAAGTTGGGCATGTGTCCCTGAGGCTACGTAAAATGATTAACAGAATATATCTGAGATTAACAGTGTTGTGTGTGCAGCAAAAACAGTTATAGATAATGTAAAACTAGGTTTATTTCTGTGTCACTTGTGACCTTGCAGACATGTAATTTTATTCAGATACAAAAAAGTCACCCCAGCACTTTTGCATTAACCAGTTACAAACCATAGGACAGATCCAGAACTACGTTTTTTTGCGATTTTACGTGTGGCGGAGACGCAGATTTGAACGCACTGCACATGCGCACCATAGAAAATACGCACATTCACGTAGCGTAATTTAGGACGTATGGGTGATTCACGTATTCCTCACGTAAATACTTACGTGTGGGCGCGCCAAATTTACGTTCGTCAACAATACATGCGTTTTACGTGAAGTAGGCGGGGGGTGGTATTTAAAGTGCACAGTATGGGCGTGATAAGCTGCGTACGTTCGCGTAGTCAGTACGTCCGTTAGCGGACGTATGCTGTTACGTTTGGAAAAGTTAAGGTAGGGTTTGGGTAGCGTATCTTGATAAAATACGTCCGTGCAAGGGGTGTGCCGAGGGGAGTGTAGCGAACTTACGTGTACGAAAATACACTCCGCGAATAAACGTATGCACACGTAGTTCTGGATCTACCCCAATGACATTCTATCTTTAAAATAAATTTGTTACATATGCAAACATATGATAAGCCACCAGCCACTTGCAAGGCAATTCTGTTTTGATGGTCCTAACTTTAATATGGTTTGAGCCTCAAGTTTGTGTGGGTATTTTGATAAGGACGTTCTCTCCCAGCCAGTTCCGAACTGGCTGGGATATCGATTGCTTATGTTTATTGCTTATGCCTCTTCGCAATCGATATCCCAGCCAGTTGCTGGATAGCAATCGATCCGGAAGTATCGAACACCGTGCTCCGAAACGTGAGTGGCTAAACTAACCTCAACCCTTCCCATAATTCTAACACTAACCCTTCTCTTCCATTACCCTAACCCTAACCCTCCCTTCCCTGCAGCTTATACAAAAAGAGTATACAAAAAGATAAATAAAACCCAAAACATTTGCAATTAGTTAGGCTTCACACACACTGTTACAGGTAATTTTGTCTCATGCTCCTCTGGCTACCATAATAGTCTCCGTGGGGAATTGAGTGCCCACTAAGGGCTTGATTCAGAATGAATGTATTTAACTTTGTTGTATGATAATTTTACCAAAAAAGGGAACAAGAGCTCTTGCTAAGTGTATTTGAGGTTTTTTTTTTTTATATATATGGTTTTAACCATTCTGGTGATTGTTATTTTATCTACCCGGCCACGCTATAAGTTCCAGCAAAACTTGAAAGTAGCATACTGACCAGGTGCCAGCATGTCATGGGACCGTATTCAGACTTAAGAGTGCTTTCCGTACACACATTGGGCTCCATTTACTAAATGGTGATAACTTCATTTTCAGGAGATAAAGACCGTTTCACCTGAAAACGGTCTTTATCTCCTGAAAATGAAGCATCACCATTTACTACTGCAATGATTGCCATGGAAACCATGGTGATCATTATCATTCCTACCCGGATCGCCAGCCCGCTCTAATGAATGCAGACGGGCTGATCACTGAATTTACACTGAATTTCTCAAGATGGCGTTAGAGTAGGTATTACAGCGGTCCCCCCATATATCCCCCTTTTTCTCCCTCTAATAGCTGTTATTAGGGGGAGGAAAATGGGGGTATATATCGGGAGGCCGCTGTAATGCAAGGCGTTAGGATAGGTATTACGGTCCCCCCATATATCCCCCTTTTTCTCCCTCTAATAGCTGTTATTAGGGGGAGGAAAATGGGGGTATATATCGGGAGACCGCTGTAGTGCAAAACACGAATGAAAATGTACAAAAAAAAAAAATGAAAAAATATAAAAAACATTTTTTACATAGATTATTAATACATTTTTAATAAAAATACTTTAATATAATAATTAAAAAAA